>QYAH01000028.1:0-251469 GCA_003988945.1 Chaetoscypha palmicola | reverse complement strand
GGGCTGGGTGTGGGTTGTGATTGGTGGGTGTGGGTAGGGTGGGGCGTTTTAGGGGGTGTGGGTCGGAATACACGATCAGCGTCTGATTTATGAGATAAGCCGGGCCCGCATCATCGGGCGGCGTCCACTCATCCCGATGATAGCAGAGCCTCACTCACACATCGCGGAGGTGTGAATCATGCCAACTGCAGATCATTCATATACGAAGGATAAGCGGCTAGAATTTTAGCGAGGTGTCAAAGTTACCTCTATGGATGTCATTAAAGGGTTACATTCTTGAGATCTTACAAACAATTAATTAATGGTAAGGAAGGTAAGTAGCAAGTGAAATTTGAAAATCTAAGGGCCTGAGAGCCTGAAGACTAAGGCAGAATCTGGCTCGTTATTACTCGCGAGGTCTGGCAAAAAGTCGGTAACGTACTTTCAACCCCGCTTTGTCGGGAACATGTCGACCATACTCCTCCATATTGAGGTACAGTACTCCGTACACCAAAATCATCGATTTCTACTCAGACAAAACTGAAGTAAGCAATTTGAGTTTTTGTAAAAGTTGCAATTGTCCCATGAAGATGGCATCAATCCTGCAATTGTGCTAATTGACTATTCTCAAGTCCAGACTTCAAGTCAACTATTTCCTCTCTCACCTCACTGGCGGAATGATTGTCCACGTCGTACCTGAGCTAACCGCTGTCCTAGGAAAGATGTTCTGGACATCTGACTGACATCGCGGTCCAATCATCTTCACTAGAAAGCACTGTTCTCATCACGCTACCGTTTGGATAGCCTTGACGATATACTGCAAGTCTGCCTTGTTCATCACATCACCTGGCTACTCCCCGGGTAGGTGGGCTGCTTCGTTTAAGATAATCTGAGTGCTCGCCAGGCGTTCTTACCGTTGCGGCACTTCCAAAGGATAATTGCCAGCTTAACAACAACAAAAATCGTACAAAGCTACTACAGTTCTAATTACTCAAGTACTTACTTAAGTTAATATCTATGGATTGGATTGCAGGTTCGGCGCCAAATACATTGCATCACAGGTAATTCTCGTGCCAAGCTACTCGTCTACAAAAGTGTACGACAAGAGAGGATACACGACTTTGTTCACAATGCCCTGACATCATCACAACGACCGATGGATTAGGACAACTTGGGAAGCACATCCCTGTCTAGGTTCCTGCTTAATACTTACTTCGTACGAAGTATTTGTACGGGATCGGGGATTCCAATTTCGTTCCTGGTTTCATGCCTACACAAACGGCTTCTCGCAGCGCTTATCGATAGCAACAACACCTGCAGTGGAAACAAAGAGTCGGGTCCCTATCAAGGTGAACGTCACTACCTACTAAGTACTTACTGTACTTAAGTAGATATCTAAGTCATCAAGTAAGTGGACTAACCAAAGAGTTGGGACCATACTCCGTCCCTAGGTAGGTCCTCAAGTACTATCTCTTGCTCTGTAGAACTGCAGTACCACTTTTTGCTTTGAAACTTTGAAACAGTGTGTGTGGGTATATATGGGTACGACTATGGATAATATCATAGAGCTGTAGCCAAGCATAGCATGTCTACATATCCACTTCGCCGTGCACAAGCGATCGTCTGTCAAAACGCATTTTGCACTTGAAAATGTGGTGGTTCTACTTCGAAGTACAGAGTAAGAGATATGTACGGAGTACGGAGTATCTTTCTGCACTGTATGTACCGTGCATGTAGAAGTATTTCGGGATGCGGAAGCGTGCCTGCAGAGAAGCTTCCCCTGAGTTGAGCCGATAGGGGCTTTTCTGTATTCCCTTCTTCGCCTCATAGGAGCCACTTCAATCCACACCTCTTCCTTCTCTTCCACGCTGCATATTTATGTACCAATGAAAGTGCGTAAGCCTGCAGTGCGAATCCGGGAGGATCTGATTGTCTAGGTTTCTTTTTACCCGTCCGTACCTCTGTACGTACGGAGTTACGAGTTACTCGTTATATCCCGTGATGTTGTGTACTTCTATACTTATCTCAGCAAGAATACCTACTCCTTAGGTAGAAGCGACTATTCATCGCGTGACGGTGGATGGAGAATCGTCTAGACGCCGTAATTATGATTTGTAGAAGTAAATCACCCGCGCTGGTATCGATGATATTGATGGGTTGGGTCGAATTACTTCGTAGCAACCTTACTCCGTCAAGCCATGCAGGTTTTGGCCAGATGGAGGAAAGCGGGCGATCCGGTAAGAGGAGAATGTCGTACCCCTGAGATACCCCATAACTCGTACTGTACAGTAAGTACTGTATTCTCGAGAATGGGGAATCCCAAAATTCTGAAAACACACCTGCAAAACCGCAGGCGTTGATCTGCTCACACATCCGTGTTTCGAGAGGCTTGCGGTCATATATGCATCACTGTCGGCCCCAGCTCCCAAGATTGGTGTTGATGCTATTCATAGAGGTGCTTGCGTGAGACGGCCAGCCACAGAGAAATTTGGCCCGCGCAGTCGCTATCGATTGAGCGCCAAGCGTGAATTACGGAGTACAGCAACATTGCAAGCGACTTTTTGGGCCCTCCGTTCGCTCGAGCAAGATCCTTGAACTACCACGACTACCAAACCATCCACCCGCAATTTGCATCTTGCCCTTCCACAATTTCTCGAGCTCGAATCAACTTGGACAGCGAACGACGCAACATCCTTCATATCCTTCACATCACATCACATCTTCCCTCTCCTCTGTCGCTTCTCTTCCCGCCACGAATTGTTGCGATCGACTCGGAAGCGCATTCTTTTGCCCGGACGATCGACGTGCTGGACGACAGAATAATCCCCAGCCATTTCAAACACGACCGCGCTCAGACGCCCTCCTTTTCCACGAACCTCCGCGCCTTCAAGTTTTAATACTCGCAACCACATCCGCCTCGACGGACTACCAGCAGACTTTCATTGGTATAGGGCGCATGGTCGTCCGCCTCGAATGGCACGATGGCTTTCCTCTTCAAGAGCAAGAAAAACGCAGAGAAAGCCCAAGCGACTAGAGACATTGCAGGTTCACAAGCTTCGATCCAGAATCCAAATGTTCGCATGAACGAGAAGGGAGCTGTTCAAGTATCAACACCATCGAGCAGTGTGAACAATTCCATCACCTCGCTCCAAGGTCCCGGAAATGCGACTCCAAGTCCAGAACAAGTCAACGGGCGGCGTGGGCCAAATCCAAACCCTGAGCCGTCGCAGGATCTACCAGTGAGTGAAGTCAATGACGCATGCTTGGGGATCGAATGCGCGACGTTGGTGTATGTTGTAAACTAACATTTGGACAGTTGCGGAATGGTAACACCCCTACTCGACCGATTACCTCGAATTCGAATGCCTCTCTATATCCCTGGTCTCAACGAACGTTATCTTATACTACGTCGCATCCAAGCCCGTTTCCTCGATATGGCGCGGCAGTTAATTCGGTGGCCTCGAAAGAAGGCGATATCTATTTAATGGGAGGTCTGATAAACAGCTCGACAGTCAAAGGCGATTTATGGATGGTGGAAGCTGGGGGAAACATGGCATGCTACCCGTTAGCAACGACAGCAGAAGGGCCAGGCCCAAGAGTCGGACATGCGAGTTTGCTAGTTGGAAATGCTTTTATTGTCTATGGCGGAGATACCAAGATGGAAGATTCAGATGTCCTCGATGAGACTCTATACCTCCTCAATACCTGTAGGTCTAAATGCTTTTTCTCCCCCTAGAATTGAACTAATTACGACAGCAACTCGGCAATGGTCAAGAGCTGTGCCAGCAGGCCCACGACCTTCCGGAAGATATGGACATTCGTTAAATATTGTCGGATCAAAAATATATGTTTTTGGGGGTCAAGTGGAGGGTTACTTCATGAATGACCTAGTTGCGTTTGATTTGAACCAGCTGCAAAATCCTACCAATCGATGGGAGATGCTTATTCGTAATACTGATGAGGGGGGCCCTCCATCTGGGCAGATACCACCCGCGAGAACTAATCACTCTGTTGTGACATACAACGAGAAACTTTATTTGTAGGTGCACTCGCCTATGTTTGCTAGACGATCTCTAATGGTAATAGATTTGGGGGAACTAATGGCCTCCAATGGTTCAACGACGTATGGTGCTATGATCCCATGGCTAATTCCTGGTCGTCCCTCGATTGCATTGGGTACATCCCAGCTCCTCGAGAAGGGCACGCAGCCGCAATAGTAGACGACGTAATGTACATATTTGGTGGCAGGACAGAGGATGGGGCGGACCTCGGCGATCTCGCAGCTTTCAGGATTTCTACAAGACGATGGTATACGTTCCAAAATATGGGGCCTTCTCCCTCGCCGCGGTCAGGGCACAGCATGACCGCACACAACAAACAAATCGTGGTTCTTGCTGGAGAGCCCAGTACAGCCACGCGCGAGGCAGCGGACCTGTCCGCCGTCTACTTACTCGATACAAGCAAGATTCGATACCCCAATGACCAGCAAATACAACAAACCCCGTCAGCGGAGCGGGTTGGAGCCGTGAGACGACCGAGTGGTGGCGAGAAGGCAGTTATGGGGGCTAACCGTGGGCTGACTTCTCGGGATGGAGCAGCTATTCCAGAACCTAAAAGGATGATGAACGGGCCAACTCGAGAAAGCGTGATGGGACAAGGACCTAATGGACGTGGAAATGGACAGCCAGGAGTAAACGGCAACGATAGTAACGGCGTCGCACCAGGCTCGGCCCAACCACAAGGGCCTCAAGCTGGCGTTCAGATTCAAGGTCCTCCTGGTAGCTCTAAGCTGCCACGAGCAGCAGGACAGCAGGCACCATCGGGTCCCCCCCCTCAACAGCAAGCACCAAATCCTCGAGGACTAATGGGTCCTCCGCCAGGTCCTCCACCGCAGGGAGGCAGCGGACCTCCCCAGCAGATGAATATGCAAGGGAACATGGCTGGTAATAACCAAGGCAATGGGCGTGGGAAGCCTCCATCCCGACCGGAAAGAGGTTTCGGGCCCTCGATTGATACCAATATGCGGAAACCTTCGATCGAGAACATATCTTCCCAGGCCCAAAATCGCACACTGTCTCCGCAACCTAGAGACAGTCCACAGCGAGAGAGCCCTATTACGAATGGTCGCCGCACTCCAAATGAGGCTCAACAGTATCAAAAGAATGTCTCGACAGAGAACGCTCCGCCTGTAAGTATGACAACTGGGTCAACACGATCATCATCTAAATCAAGATCAACTCGGCAGCAAGGATCGACCGATAGTACGAACGACTCGTCCTTATCTTCACTTAGAAATGTCACCAACCGCGCAAACTCTCCTCCACCCCCTTCCAGACAAACTAGCAATCCCCTCAGTCGAAAAGGCTCTGCTCGTAATTCACAATCTGTTGCCCTTCTTAAGGAGTTAGACATTGCTAAAAATAGGAATGCCTGGTACGCGTCAGAGCTCGAGCTAGCACGAAAAGCTGGTTACACGCCTAATCCATCGAGTAGTCCAATTCTCGACCAAAGAGCCGCAGAATCTTTCGATGACGACGACAAACCTCTAATCGAGGCATTACTGGCAATGAAACAAGAGCTAGCTAATGTTCAAGGGTCAATTGACAAACAGGCAGTCTTGGCCGCAAAGCACATTGCTGAGGTTGAGAAACAGCGCGATTCTGCTGTTAGTGAGGCTGTCTATGCCAAGGCTAAACTAGCCGCTCACTCTGGCAGTCAAAGCAGCACTCCTCAGCCAGACAGCGACTCGAGAGATCTTGGAATGCTCTCTGGTGATCGGTCAACCGACATTAGTAGAAAATTGGCCGCGGCACTGGCCGAGCAGCGCGATCTGAAGAACAGGATTGAAGCCCTCACTTCGGAACTCGATGCCGAAAGGAGAGGTCGGAAGCTCGCGGAAGATTCTCAAAGTTCTGTTCAGCAAAGGATGGCTGAATTGGAGTCCTACAAGCAACAGAATTCATCCGAGGTAGAGTCGCTCAGGGCAGAACTACACGAATTCCAGACCAACGCCCGCGAAGAAGCCATTGTTTGCGCTGAAGCTGTGGCGGCTGCTCAACTTCTCCGAGTAGACAAGGATGACTTGGAAAGGAAATACCAGGAGGCTATAGGCGCATCAAAGGATCATAACGACACGTTCGAATCGCTTCGGGAAGCCATCACAACTTCTACAAACATGAGATCTGTTTTAGAACAAAAACTCGAGGAGGAACGCACGCAACGCGAACTTGTCGAAAGCTCCCTCACGAAGCTCAAGTCAGAACACGAAGGACGAAGATCAGAGCTTGAGATTGCCAATAGACGAATGAAGCATGCCGAGGAATTAGCTGAGCAACACGCCAACGAAGCTCGTGTTCATAAGCAAGCTGTTCTTGTTGGGTTTGATAAAGTTGCAGCTCGCGATCTTGGTGCCCAAACACCGTCAAATGATGAGCGATCGGTAGCTTTGCAAGCACAAATTGTGGCAGCTAATGCATTGGCGCGGAAATACCAAACGGCCGCTAACACGGCGTCCGAGAAATTAAGAAGCGCCGAGGAACGCATTGCTGGTCTTGAGGCTTATCAGGAACAAGCCAGCCGTGAGGGCATGTCTATCCGTAAACAACTTCAAGCAAATATGCGAGAAGTTCAGACTCTTCAAGCTGCCAGTTCCGACATGAAGCACCAACTTGCAAGCCAGCAGTTAGAGTCCAATGCTGTCAGTGTTCAGCATAACACTTTGAAAGACATTTTAGGCGAGCGTGGGATAAGTCCTGCGGGAGTTGCGCGTGCCCGGGGTCTTTCTAGTCCACAATCTGGATCTAACACTCCTGACACTAGCCGTGTTCGCGAGTTAGAACAACAACTTACTGCTAGCTCCGAAGCAAACCAAAATACTAAGCAAATGTACGAGGCTCGCGAGCAGGAAGCAGAAGCGACCTATCGGGAAAAGCTTGGTCAACTAGAGCATGACTATCAGTCTGCTGTTCATTATGTCAAGGGAACCGAGAAGATGCTGAAGCGCATGAAGGACGAGTTGTCGAAATACAAATCGGACAACACTCGCATGAAGGAGCAACTCACAGATGCTGAGGAACGCGTTGCAAGCAAGCCAGCGGCTCCAGCAGAGTGGGAAGGAGAGCGAGCGTCTTTGAATAAGCAAATCGAGACGTTACAGTCGGAGATGAAGTCTAATAGCTCACAACTCGAACGCCGGATGGAGGATGTCCGAGCCCAACTCGCCATCGCTCATCAAGAAAGAGATCACTTCCGCCAAAATCATGAGCAATCACAAAAAGAGTTGACCGCCGCGCAACAGAGCAGGACAGAGCTTTCCCAGCTGCAGGAAGAGAATGCTCTGCTCGAACGCAGAGCTCAAGATGCTGAGCAGAAAGTGTCTCTGCTGCTAGACCAGGTCGAACATTCTGTTGATAATTATCGCCGCCAATCACGTCAAGTAGACCCGATCGGAGCATCTACATCTCATCAACGCACCGTTTCTGCCGCTGAGAGTGTATCTGAAAACTCTTTGTACGGTAATGATAACAGAAATTCCATGGCGTTGGACAGTCTAGCTAGCGAGCTTGAGACGCTCCGCACTCACTGGGAAACTACCAACAAGAACTATCGCTTAAGCAATGCCTTCGACTTCGAGGAGAGATCTCCAACGACAAAAACCGACGAGGGCAGATCGGCAGACGGACTCAGCGGTAGCCTTGCAGACTGGCGCAAGAGATTAGACGCTGAAGAAGCAGCCACTCGTAGTCGGAAAGACAGCGACATCCTCAGTCCTGGTGGTGGTAGACGGGAAATGAGTCCTAGTGGCAAAGAAGTCGGCACTGGATCTTCACCTGCTGGAGTCAACGTCATCTGATTGGATATAATCTTCTTCACTAGCACCACGTACCCCAATTCCGATATGTCCAGGAGTAATGCAGTGTGGAATGTATGGATAAAAATGGAGTGAGCACGCAGACGTGATCGTCTCAAAAGTCTCACCCATCATTACACAATCCCGCAAAATAGACAGTGTCTCTCTACCGAGCCAAGCTAGCCAGCTGTATCAGCCTCATCTCATTTGGACAGCATGAGTTTCGGGGCGTCCCAGGCAGGCGTTTTTGGACAACACAGGACTTTATCGATTCATCAAACATTTCTTCTTCTCGCACTCGTTCGCTCTCCTTTCCACGCAATCTTCCATCCATGTCACCTACAGCCCTCTCGAGGTCTTCTTGCAACGCTCACGTTTCCTTTTCCTTGCCCGCGTGTTTGCGTTTTATGAATGGGAACTGAATTGGTGTTTCTGGGTGGATACATATCATGATTGCGCTTCCCAGTATTTTCTTCCTCCTACTTTCGTGGCGGATTTTCATCTGCTGCTCTTCTTTTTCCGGGCGGGGGGGTTTTTTTTCCTTCTTGGCGGCGGACGGAAGAATATGCATCTCGCTTACTTGCTTCTGGTGAGGAGGAAGGATTTAAATAATGTACAATATGATTGATAAAAGCTTTCCCCGACGGCTAAGGGGGCTTGGGGTGGGATCGCTAAGCAAAGCAAGAGTGCGGAATATGTTGTTTTGAGTACCTGTGAGGTGTGAAGAGGTGGAGTTTGTGTGGTGGAAAGAGAAATCGAGGAGAGGAAGTAAGGAAGCAAAGATGGATGTTTGGATTGGATGTGCAGGTAGTGTAGTGTAACTCGCAACGTGTGATCTGAAAGCAGATAGGGTATTAGATAGTTGGAGAGGAGATGATGATTAAGCTGATGTTGTTACTATGTTCGTTGTGTACTTGTGTACTCCGTACTCCAATCTGTACTGTACGTCGTGGCGTCCTTTCACAGTGAAAGCAGCCCTAGGACCAAGGCAACGTCATTTTGTACTATTGATAACCCTCCTCCATCACTTGTTTTCATGCGAACATATATATATATATATATATATATATATATATATATACTAGCTAGCACGATTCAGATTACACGACTTATATCTATCAAGCAGTATATGAGATGGAGCACCATTTCACTACTCTTGACACCTCGATCTCCCTCCCTTCTTCTCCAAACACAATAGCTTTTAGGTAAATATATTTAATTACCCTCATCTCTCTCTAAGACAAAAGCCACGCGATCCAAAACCCCACATGCACGACGCTTCCCACCGCACCGCAATGAATGAATGCCGAAAGAACAGAACACCCCACACCCCCGCCAGCTAAAATGCTGCAAAAGCTCAAACAAGACATAAGAAAAAGTCAGTCGGGCGTGTAGAAACAATTTGATAAGAAACCTTAGTGAGAGAACTCTAGTATGCAGACAACCTTCCCGCGTCTCAACATCAAGCTTTCAACTCCATCTCCGCACACCTAATACACAACACAACCGTCTGCTCCGCCACCTGCTTCGGATAAAAACACCCATCATCAAAGCCGTGATGGCATTCATGGCATCGAAAACACTCATCATGCCACTCCCCGCCCAACGCCTGGACATACTGACCAATAACCGGCTTGCGGCACTTCTTACATTTAGGCGCGCGATTGGCAGTGCGTTTCGTCTGGCAGGCTAGACACCACGCGTAGCCGTCCTTCTCGATGTGCGTTTGACCCTTTTCAAAGGGGTCGCCGCATTCGGCGCAGAAGAAGTGCCCGTAGTGCCAGTGAGAGCCGAGGGCAATGGTGTGTTCGCCTAAGATGGGGGTTTTGCAGTGTTTGCATTTTGGCGCGAAGGCTTCGTGCCAGTCGAGGTGGCAGTAGAATCGCATTCTTTCGTCGCCGTCCTCGGCTGTGGTTTGGCCTTCGATCTCAGGGAGTGATTCGCCTGCGGCTCGACGTTTGATTCGATCGATTCTTTCGCGGCGAGAAGAGGCTGGTTCGAATCTAATCTCGAGAGATTCGAGTCCTGTGCCGCAGTTGAAGCAGATGAAGCACTCGGGGTGGTAGTGTTCTGGCTTTCCGTGCAGTGCCACGACTCGTCCTTCGATTGGGAGCGAGCATTGGTGACAGGTTGCCGTAGCTCGATTTCCTACTGGAGCCGCTGGCGACCAATGTCCTCTTGATTTTGATGGCTGTGCATGACCATGAGGACGTGGTCGACTAGAAGCTGCTTTTGGATCCGGAAGCGGTCTTTGGCTAGGCGAAGCTTTTGACGTGCTCGAAGTTACGTTGATTGTAGGAACTCCAGGGGCGGATACAGATATCTCAGGAGCATCTGGAAAATTGATCGTTGGAACAGAAGGAGTGTCATCTGGTAGATTTATCGTCGGGATCGATGGCTGAGAACTCGGTTGGTTAATTTTAGGCACTGATGGCTGCGAGCTTGGTAT
The DNA here is from genome assembly GCA_003988945.1 of Chaetoscypha palmicola. Classification (NCBI taxonomy): domain Eukaryota; kingdom Fungi; phylum Ascomycota; class Leotiomycetes; order Helotiales; family Helotiaceae; genus Chaetoscypha; species Chaetoscypha palmicola. The sequence goes on along the minus strand of QYAH01000028.1, from coordinate 241,192 downwards.
GTTTATCGAAGGAATGGGAGGTTTTGCGGGTGGAGTGTTAACAGTAGGTATGGAATATTTTGATTGTGATGTACTCGTGGTAGGAAGAGACGGTCTTGAAAATGGTGATCGAGCTCCTGCCAAGGAGGGACGTGGACCGCTGAGATTGTTACTCGGAGATGACCGTGTAGAGTCTGGCTTTTTGACTGTAAGGATTGTTGGGCGAGGCTCTTGTACTTCTACAGTTGGCGAACTGGAACTAGGTGAGCTGTCTACTTGATTTGAGAGGGATTTAGGAACGAGAATGGTCGGCACAGAGGATGTGGCATCCTTCGAATCTGAGCGAGTAAGTACGCTTTGCCTTTGGCCTGCTGGTCGATCAAATGGTGATCTTCTTCGCACTTCTGGCTTCACATCAGCCTCCTTCGGCTTCCAATTATGATCAAAGCTTACAATCGGACGGCCTGGTTTGTCACTGACAGCCGTGGGTGTTGGGAGCTTAGGACTTCTGTCTTTGAGGCGCATGCTCGTAGCCTTTCGAATCTCATCACTGCGAACCTCAAGGCCATCCTTAGTGGCAGGCGAAGCGGGTTGGTCTGTTTGAGCCAAGTTTACATCTGTGGTTGTAACTGTTGGCGAAGAATTGGCCGTGTACAGTGGGTTCCGAGACTGGGTAGGAGGATTTTGATGGATCTCTGTCTTGTGTAACTTTTTGGTTTGTTCTGGAGGCGTACTGCTTGATCGTGGTCCCATGTCAAACTGCACTCGATTGAGAGGATTGCGAGCCTTTAGTCGAAGAGGGGCAGGTACATCTTGATCCTCCTGTCCACGTCCTCGTGGGGAGCTCTCTTCAGGTTCTTCCCAGATTTGCGAACCAGTGAAGGCACTGGCAACCTCTCCACTGATGTTTCGCTTCGCACTGCTTCTCCGTCTTGAACTACCATTCTTGTTCCCACCCAGGATGCTGCCATATGATTTTGAATTTGAAGCCGAACGCGATGCGGATCGGGTAGAGTCGATGGATTGACGTGTAGTCGGCTCCGGACTAAGAGTACGGTCAAAGTTTTCGAAAAATCCGCTTGAGACTCGTTCTCTTGGAGATCGTGGAGACGTTAACCCACCACTACAGCTCGACGCACCAGAGACAGATCTTGGGACCAAGTCCCGGGCCAACCCTGTTGCAATACCTATTCCACCGTATCGACCAACGCTTTGTGTCCTAGCATGAGCGTAGCTATTCTTTCGCAGATGGTCATTGTACCGATATGGTGCATCTGGATTGATGGCTTCTGGATTTTGATGCTGGAAGACGAGTTCGGACGCTTCATTTTGTGCAGCAGCATGTATTCTGGCTTCCTCCTCTTCTAGCTTTTTGATATCCATATCCTCCATTGCTTCCCGCAGGGAAACAGCTTCTTCCTTCTCCATCCATCTCTGGCCACGTTCAATATATGTAGCACTTGGGACAACTTCGGACGGCTTCACGAGAGCGGGTGAGTTTGATAGGTTTGGCGGCTGGGCAAGCTGCCGACCGGTTCTTGATGTAACAGAATACATTGACAATGCCGAATCAGCTCGTCTGTGGGACATGGCGCTTGTCGATCGAGAAACGTGTTCAATGGAGGTTCTTGTGGAAGTTTCGTTTGCAGGCGGACCGGCAGGAGCTGTGGATGCTGGTCTGTCTGTCGATTCTCTACGGGTGCTAACAGGCTGAGGTCGAGCGCCACTTGGTCGTGCAACGCGATTATTTCTCAGGTCGGCGAGGTAATCAGCTATTGAAAGAGTGTCAGCTGTTGAGTCGACAGGACGTGTGGGAGTGTTGGTTTTCTCCAGAGCCCGAATTAGGCACAATAGAAGAGGTTCTACTGCTCACCAAACTGATCATTAGACATTGAAACTGGACCTGGAGGTGTCACTTTGCGTGTCCTATCCTTTGATCTGCCTCGGAGATGCATTTTAGCGGATGGTTGTTGAATCTGTTTTGGTGACCAGAGAAACTGGTAACTTTGATGCTCGGATGTTCACGCTCTGACTTGGATGATCTCTGGTGATTGATCTTGTGCAGAGCTTGGGAGTATACTAAGAAGTGGAAACTCTCTCGTTATAAATAATCTGTGTCCACAATGGACCAAGTAATACAGGCTATTGAAAGAGGTAAACAGTGCAACGAAAGTTTGAGTCAGTAGCACTCTGTACCACTCGTCCGTTTGTATTGTTGATTTATTTCGCGGTGGAAGTTGGCCGGTCGACATCCCCTGCACGCCTCTGCAGGGATAACTTAACTCTAAACCTTTGACTCTTTGTCGGCGGCCGAGGCAACGAGCCAAAGAATGACACGATAGAAAGAGCTATCCTTTTCGTGAAGAAATTGGTACTTTTGTATCTTACTCTTGTGGAGTCTCACTCATACATGAGCGTATGAAGTGTCAACACATGGACGAACATCCGATCCATGACCTCGGAATTTCCATGGAAGACCTCACGTGATGTTGCGATTCGCTTACCTACCTATGTACTCCCTAGTCCGGATCAATAATATTCCAACATCCGAGTTCGAGCAAACAAAGTCTCGGCCAACCTCACTCCCCTCTTCGACTGTATACATCTCGAGTCTTCTCTACCTGCTTCATTCTCATTTTGACGGGCTCATCATTCCAATGGACAAAATGGCGCCCGACGCCATTTTAACGCTATATACTTCGAAGTCGTCGAGACCTCCGGCAATGACCCAACTAACCTTTATTCCCGAGATGGCATTAGGTAAGGGTCTGCGTCGGTTATGACGGCAATTGGAAGAACTTACCGATAGCGCTTCCGGATCCCATCCCATCCCATCCCATCTTCGGGAATTTTGACAGGGTCGGGTTCAAGTGGTGGAGCTCGAGGATGTACTGTAGCGTGCATGAGGGGAAGCAAACGCTTCTTTTTGATATTATTTGTTGACCAAAGGCGTTCTGCTCATCTATCAGTTTTCGTTTGTACTGTAATGCAACAAAACTCGATGTAAAGGCTATGTGCTTGTTACCGATGCCGATTTGTTTAGCTAATGGTACTTTATGACCGCCTTTCCTCGATTCCATCGTCTTGATCGTCTTCGAAGTTGGCTTCGATTTCTTTTCCCCTTTCATCTAGCCCCTCGCCTACTGTCTTCGAGTACCATAGACATACACATTTACGTATCCACCTCTCGCATCTCATATGGAAATTAGTACAATACACACTCAACAATAATCGCTTTGCTGTCAGCAATCCCTTTCCTGGCGGCAGCCAAGATCATCCTACTATGAGCACTTATACAGAAAGCAACGAAAATGCCCGTTCAGGTGCAATAGACTCATTCAACTTATCTGAATCAGAGAAGACAATCGACTTCAAGTCCGGAGAGCGCGAAAATGTTCAGGACCCCGTTGAAGACGTTCCACCTGATGGAGGCTATGGCTGGTATTGCGTGGCGTGTGTGTTCCTCATTAACATGCACACCTGGGGAGTCAACAGTGTCAGTCTCAATTTCTCATGCATTGAAATTCTTTTAGCTAACTTGATCCTAGTCTTATGGCGTTTTCCTTGCCCATTACTTGGCATACAACACATTCTCTGGCGCCACAGCCCTTGACTACGCATTTGTAGGCGGGTTATCAATATCCATGGCTCTCGTCCTCTCCCCGCTTGCTACCGTTGTGGTAGGAAGATTTGGCACTAGAATTGCGCTCTTGATAGGAACCGCACTAGAGACTGCAGGTCTTTTAGGAGCCTCTTTCGCAACTGACATTTGGCACTTATTTTTATCCCAAGGCCTTGCGTTTGGTTTCGGTATGGGCTTCTTATTCATTGCTAGTGTCAATGTGGTTCCACAATGGTTTAGCAAGCGACGGTCATTCGCGAACGCAATAGGTACCGCGGGCAGTGGCTTTGGTGGACTGGCGTACTCCTTAGCTACGAACGCCATGATACAGTCTCTTGGTCTTTCCATGGCTTTCAGGATTCTAGCTATTTTGGCCTGTGTAGTGAACGTTATTTGCGCATTGATCATTAGAGATGTGAGTCCAGATGTCCAACACTACTTCATCTAACGGGCATCAACTAACACAACGAATTAGAGAAACAAGGCTGTCGGCTCTGTCCATGCCGCATTTGACTTCCAACTCCTCAAGCGAGGCTCATTTCTACTCATGCTGGGCTGGGGTTTCTTCAGCATGCTGGGCTACATCGTACTCCTTTTCTCGCTTCCAAGTTACGCTAGAAGTGTTGGATTATCACCACAGCAAGGTTCAGTCCTTGGAGCGCTTCTCAATCTTGGCCAAGGTATAGGATGCTATCTGATTGCCATCTTTTTAATATGCTGACAGATAATAGGTCTCGGTCGCCCTTTTGTTGGCCTCTTTAGCGATCGCTTCGGGAGAATCAACATGGCAGGCGGCTGTACATTTTTGGCAGGACTTTTCTGCCTGGTAATTGTAAGTGAAACGTGTGATCAATATACGCCAATCTCGCAGTCAAGCACCGGACTAACAGCGTGTAGTGGATACCCGCCAAAAGCTATGGTGTCCTCATCTTCTTTGCGCTCATCGTTGGCACCGTATCTGGAACGTAAGTTGTGCCTTTCTATCTCTATATGATTATGTCCTTTGCTAATCACAACTTAGTTTCTGGGCCACTGTAGGACCTGTCGGCGTCGAAGTAGTAGGGATAAAGATCGTCCCCTCTGCTCTCTCCATCATGTGGATTACCCTCGTGCTCCCATGTACATTTTCAGAACCAATCGCCCTTCAACTCAGAGTCGAGACAGGAAATCAGTACCTCCATGCTCAGCTGTTCACGGGGTTTATGTACATTGGTGCTGCCATCTTTGCGTGGTTTCTTCGAGCGTGGAAGATCAGAGAGAAGCAACGTATGGCTGAAGAGATCAGCAAGGTCGCGACTGAAATCAGGAATGCAGGTGCTGTTCTTAATGTTAATGAACAGGAATTGACGAGACATACAAGTCGCGTAAGCACTATTCAAAAGGCGAGAGGCTTGTGGGCTTGGGAACGGGTTTGAGATTCTTGTAGTTTGGCATCTCATGGGAGTGGAATATTGGCATAAGCACTTGTTCATGTTGCGAGCATTTTCTGGTCTGCCTATCTTCGGCGTTTCAGGAAAAATCATCTTGTTGATTTGGATGCAGTATTAGGCATGTCATATTGTTTTGATTCTTGGGTCGCCAACATTCAAGCGTGCTGCGATAGGTGCGGTATACGTTTAGGAAAATGTAAAGATAGTGTGTAATTTGGAAAGAAAACCTTCCCTGACAATTCGAGTTCTTGTCGTTACCTGACATCACTTTAGCAACTCCTACATGTAATGAGTAAACGCCTACTACCCCGGTGTGATAGAGAATAAGCGTTCTCTACTAGTCATCTTTGAGCGGATCAACAGGACCCTTCCAGCTCATCAAAACGCCTGTGGCATCGATTACGCAAGGTCAGGCAAAGCACATCGAGGAGATTTGGCATTCTTGAAAGTGAGAAACCATCTCTATTATTCCAAGCTACTGTCCCTCCCAAATAACATCAAATCCCAAAAGCCAAACGCCAGTCACTCAAAAAACGCCAAACACCACACCTCACCCCCTTTCCAATCCCTATACCAATTTACCACCAGTCAAAACCGCCCACCTCTTAGTCCTAGCAACTCTCTCAGCTCTCCTCTCCGCTCTCACCGTACGAGTCGCATGTCCCCCCGCACCACCCTGCGCGCTACACAACGGAATATTAATCACCTCTCCAACCTTGATATTATCCTTATCCACTATTTGCGAGTTCACAGCCTCCAAAGCCGGTCTCGTGATCTTTAGTCTCTCTTTGGCGATGGTGATGAAGGTTTCTCCCGCGAGTACTTTGGTGGTTGCTTCGGTGCCGTTGACGCATACCGCAGTGGGCTCTGCAGGTGGCTCTCGGATTTTTGCTACGCAGTCAGGGGACGTGATGTTGATTGTTTGGCCCACGGATATCATGCGGGGATTCTGGATTTCGGGATTCACTTCCAAAGCCTGAAAAGGGGGATGTTAGTTGGAGTTCTTGAGATGGTGGTTGAGAGCTTCGGGTGGTGGATATCTACTAACCTGATCCAGAGTGTTGTTGTTCTTTTTGGCGAGATCAAAGAGGTTGTCGCCCTCACCAACAGTGATTTTTCTGATGACATTGCAGTTGGTATTGATTGGTTGCGAGTCGCAACTTGTTTGGGCAAAGGCAAGCGAGGAGAAGAAGCCGCCGATGAGGATTGGCGTAGTGAAATACATCGTGAATGAAGACTGAGTCTAAAAAGTGTTTTGCGAATGAAGATTTTCTGTTACTAATGTTTGAAAGATGATGATGTGATGATGTGATGATGTGAAGATGTGTTGCTATGTTGCTCTGTTGCTGGATGATTCAATCTCAACCCATCCTCAAGGTCGTTTATATATCAGACTCGCAAGCAAACGGATAACAGACCAACAAAGTATACAAAGGTACAAGAGAGTTGGGCTCACCTAATATTACAATTTTAACTTTCAACGCCTTGCTCATTCTCAATGCAATGCGGATCACCAATACCCATGAGGCTTAGGCTTGGTGCATCTCCCATGAGCACAGCTTACCAACTGAACCCTTTGAGATCCACTTCGTCTCTCGTTGCTAATACTCCCTGCTTTCCAGGCTCTCAGCCTCTCTTGCACTAGCAGAGTTGTCAAATACATGTATCATTTGCTTCATCCAATGTGCCTTAAAGACCCGAATTCCTTCTTGAGATCAAATGTGTGAGACAAACCGGGTATCAACATCGTCTCAAACTTTTCCATTTCACAAGCGAGATTCCATGAGATGGCATCACGGATGTTTAACCTTAGTCTCGTAGTTGAGGCCAAGCTGTATCGCAGAAAGGTAAAGTAAGGTTATGCTAGGGTTCCAGGGGCTTGGAAGAGCTGCTCGCTTATTTTGTTTGGGGGCGGAGTGCGGAGAATGATCGGCTGTGTTGTTGGAAACGGAAGCGCCTCGTGAGTGAGATTGTTGTTGGTTCTTGATTATGAGATGGATGATTCCGAGAAGTGTTTCATTTCTGCTGTTCTATTCTTGGGCCTCGAATGTTGAGTTGGTGGCACTAACTGTTGGTTGATGCTTGGTATGACCAACCTGACCAACAGTGTGACTGCGACCTTTTCATGCTTGTAATGTTGGTGTTTTGAGAACGCGGGTAATTGACCTGTGACCAAATTCCCGGGTTGTGGGCAATGTCAATTGAGATACTCTACGTGAGGTTTCACTTGAGAAGATTATTTGGCAGAGGTACCTCGACTGGTAATCCAGCAACCTCTTCTCCTATCTTTTCCCCTACCATTTTCAAGGTCCAATTTATTTATTCTGATTACATATTGTAGAGTGAAGTTCGCAGGTGGGATTCTGGGCCCCCGAGACAGAATCCGGACTCTTGACCGGATGTTGATAAGAGTGGTGGTCTTGTTATCTCTTGTCCGTCCGGTAAGGCAAGCAAGGTATCTGGGACAGCATACAGGTCGGAGTACGTGACGATGGCTCCTTCTAGCAGTAAGTCAGGGCAGTCGCAAGGTAGCCTATGTTGAAGAAAAAAAAAGCAAAAGTTGCAAACATGTTAAGAGAGAATAGCCACAAGATACTGGGGAAAGTACCGTGAGACTCATCTATCGTGAACAATTCATAGCAAGATACTGACTGCTAGAAGTAGAGCTCAACGAAATTTCTATCATCAATGTTGGTCAAGAAGCATAAAATCGTATAATTCTTCGAAATGTATTCAAGTGGCTTTTTGCTTTTCCTATACTATCGTGTCGTTTCTCCAAACACAGATCTCAAAGTCTTATCACTTTGGATCTCATCGCCGACTCGCTCTTCGTTTGGAGCTCACGTCTAATTCAACTGTATCATGGCTTTCTCTTTGACATAGGGAACAATCTTCGAGCTATGGAGAACAGATCCTAAGATTCACCATTCGAGGCTCTTGATCAAAAGCCGACATGATTGTTATTTAAGCGTTCTACAATACTAAGAACCTTTCACCGCTAGCCTCATATTCACCCCAGAAATGGGTCTGATACCAACCTACATCTACGTCCTCAATTGCAGATCGTTTTCATACTGAAATGAAAGCCAGCATTAAACAACTACTGCCGTCGCTTCATCTCAACTCGCTGTCAACAACAAGAAAGGCTCGCTTACCGAGTGTTGAACTCGCTGTCCATTACTAGAAGCATCACCACTACTTCAGTAAAAATTCTCGATATTCGATCGTCGTCCTATTTAAGGCAAGTAACTTCTACGCCAGACAAGTAAGCCGATACTTACAGACTCTATAGATGGCACAGTCTTCATCTAAGGCAACTCACTTCTCGCTCAACCCCTGGACGGTCTCGGAATACATCCAAATCACCGTGGCAGACCTCAAAGAGCTCAAGAGTCTAGAGATAGACCTCAGGCAAGTAAGATCTACCGTTCTGTTGAACAACGTTGCTGATCGATCTCACAGCGAACCATCCGCCGAAGCCATGTCTTGCAAGGGGGTAGCCGAGTTCTATTATCGCAGACCCGATCATCTCAGCGAAGGAAACAGTGGAGGGGGAGAACAACGGGGCAAAAAGGAAGGAAGTACGAGGACCGACAACGAGAATCCCTTTAGCCTACTCGCTCTCTGCGCGGCCTCAGGTCCAAAGTTTGGCCTTGCTACGAACGTGGAAGTTCTCAAATTTACAATTCCCTACGAAGAAGTTCTCACGCTTTTCAAAATGCTAGAAGCGTGTTTGAATGGCAAGATGAAGTTGAAGAAGGTTACCATCATCAAGATCTGGCATTGGGCACCGGGCGAGGGACATGGCACACATCAGCCTGTGGTGCATAGTTATAAAGGTCCTTACAGCCCAATTGTTCATCCGTATGGCAGCGATTCTGTCTTTCGTCGGATTGATGGGCTGCTTCAAGGGCTGACAGGGAGGTTGGCCGGTTTAGACGAGAAGCAAAAGGACGAGGGCGCCATGGAGCATTGGGTTTGGGAGTGAAATGATTGAGATGAGTGTCGGATTGGGCGATATGCAGGAACACGCGATTTGAGGTGCAAGGCCAGTACTAATCATGGCTATCTGGGTCTCGAGACTGGAGACTTTTCGTATTGAGGAGATTTGCACATCACACTATGCCTCCAATCCCTCGAAGAATTGTGAGAGAATAGTGGTCAGACAACAAATAGTGATAGGAAATGACAACCATTTACTTGTAATATAAGAAATTCTGCAACTTTGCTCATTGAATACATTTCCTTGTCTAAGCAAATTTTCTTTTTGTAGTATCCTCCTTTTTATTTTATTTGAAGTCCAAGCCTGCTAGAGAGGATTAGTACATTCATCGCCGATTAATTAGTGTCGAATCTAGATAGAGGAATCCTTCCTTCATTCTTCGCCCACTGAAGGGTATATAGCCTTTTCAATCTTTAGCCGTTTGGGAGGAATTGAGCTGCCGGTAAGAAGCACACTTAGTGGGTATGTAAGTTGGCGAGAATGGCATATCTACCCACTCCCTCTGCCAAAATCGATCATCTTCCGTAGCCGGGAAGATAATGGGCCCATGTGTGTGTGATCTTGTGGTTGGAGGAACCAAAACCAACAAGTGTCCAGCAGAACAACGGTGGCATAGCTAGACATAGAGAAATTCATGACGTTAACGCTGAGGAGCATGCTCATTCTGGTTCTTGGTCTTCCCACTTCTCCATAACAGCCCCCACATCGATTCCGCACAGTTCGGCTCTGGCCACAATAGCTTTCGCTTTCCCAACCACAGGAACATCAATCATCTTCCCTTCTAGTGTCCACGCCCCTCTTCCACTAGCATCAGCCTTCCGGTCTGCAATCACAATTCTGACGGCATATTCGACTTCCTCCTTGCCTGGCGCGAACACACGTTGTGCAGTCTCCACCTGCGTAGGATGTATACACTGCTTTCCATTGAATCCCAATCCTTTGCCTTGCAAGCATTCTTCCTCTAGAGTTTTCATCCCTTCTTCCCCTCTGAAATTTGTGCATACTAAGTCTATAGTCGACGGAAGATTATGTGCTCGCGCGGCAGTCGCGATTGCTGAACGCGCGTAGAGGAATTCCATGAGCGAGGGCGTCCTAGTGATAGACAGATCTTTCGCGAAGTCTTCCGCTGCAAACACTAGCCCGGAGATATATGGGGACGCCTGGCATATTTCCCTCAAGTTTACTATTGCTTCGGCCGTTTCGATTAGTGCTATAATCTTGACGGGATTCGAAGATGCGTCTGGTGTGCCTGGATGCCGTTCAGGTAGCACATGTTTCAACACGTCCGTCACAAAATGTAGATCGCTAGCCTTATTTACTTTCGGTACCGCGATCGCGTCTAGGTTCTTTGACTTTAGGATACTCGTCAAATCGTCTAGAGCAAGGCCTGTGGATACATCGTTTATGCGTACACATAGCTCTGAGATATTGCGCGGTCGCTGTTTTGAGAGGAAGGTCTGCAGATGGGCACGAGCATCGGGCTTCTTGGAGGGCGCAACACTGTCTTCGAGGTCGTAGCAAACAGTATCTGCGGTGAGGGAATACGTCTTTTCAAGGAATTTGGGAGATGAGGAGGGCACTGTATTTGGCGATCCGTCAGTCAGTGAAGGGCCGGTAAGGAGAGGAGAATGTACAGTACCATAGAGGAAGGCGCGACGAAGAATAGTAGATGTGGTCATGATGTATTTGCTATCTGTCTCAGTTCAGCTACTTGTCATGAAGAATTATAGGTTGACAGGCGCCAATTGACGTTTCTCTAGATTCCAATATCAATATAGTCGCAATAGCTTTCCCCACACGCCCGTCCCACATCAAGATCAACGGGGGTTCAAGCCGCGGCCGGAGATAACCCCACATTGCGATTAAAGTCCATACTACACCAGCCATACAAGCAAGTTCTATATAAGTAAGTTTGACGTATTGATTGCAACCTCATTCATAGCTTCCATTGCCGTTGTCAGGACGCTCCCTGTTTGAAATACGTTTCTAATTGCTCGGTACTCCATCTGGCGACGTTCATCTTGCAATCTTTGTCTCTCACGTCGCCACCCTAGACTCTCTTCAAGTACGTCGCTAATGGGTAGAGCACTATGCCACAATTCTCAAGTTCGTCATATTTTACTTCGCAGGCCATATCTCACTTCTCCAAGCATATCCGTATTATCAACAAGTATTCCTTCACTATCAAAAGCTCAAGATGAAATTTGGTGGGATTTCTGTGATTAGATGTTTCTACATCAGGAGTTGGATGCAATGAAATATTGCGCTTCACTCATTCGCAGATCAATATACTTAATCATAGTCAATCCCACGAGTTTCATACAGTCCTTCGGCATTATCTTTTGAATGTTCCACTCGTCAGGATTGGAAAGTGGTATACCAATTGTCTTCATCAAAACCGCAGGAACGCTCATAATGCATGTAAGAATGTATTTCTATACCAATACATTTAAAGGCCTGTCACTCACTACGGTCTCTCGCTGACCCTCTCTTCAAGTACCTCATCTCCACGTGTGCATTCAACCAACCAATGGAAGTGATATGATTGTGAGCCATAGCACTCACGACTCCACACATAGTCTCCGGCGATATCTCTGTCTGCAGTTTCGATAAGCAGAATCAGACACCAGTAAAGCCCACACCGAGTTTGCGTACAGACCGCACTTCCGACTTTTGCATTGTCCTCAATCGTTTCTTCTCACCTATCCAGGTGACGAGGTCGAATATTGGAACGTATTTTATCCAACTATTTATATAAGGCCAGAGCTCACTCATACATGATCCCTCCCATTTTCTCAATCTCCTCTCGAGCCTGCTCATTCTCCCTCTTCCACATCTCAATCCTCACCAAATGCCCCTTTTCGAATCCCTCCAGCCACGCCTTCTCAAACTTCGGCAGCGTTCTCCCAACCCCGTCATGCCCACCCTCCTCTACCATCTTCCTCACCTCCTCAAAGTACGCTTCAAAGTCAGGGTACAGAGCTGTGAACGGCACGCCGTCTCCTTTCAACGCCATCCGTTCCTCTTCCCATCGTTTCTGCTCACCCACATCCGGAAGCGTGATACGCCCAGCCAGATAACGGGCCGCGAGCACAGCTTGCCATTCGAAGACTCTGAACGTGAATCCGGCAGCGATGGCGCCGACGAAACAGAGCGTCGGCTCCTCGCGGAGAAAAACGTGCTGGTAGAGATTTGGCAGGCGGTTGTTCCGGATCGTAGCCGCTACGTGGGGAAGGAATGGCAGCGTCCACGAGTATCCTGTAGCGAATATGATGTGGTCTACATCGTCGAGGTGGGTGCCGTCTTCGAAATGCACGGTTTTCTCACCGGTAATGAGGGAGCTGGTGATGTATAATATTGCTGGGTGCCGAAGGATATGCGGGTGTTGGAAGGCGTAGTCAGAGAAGTAGGGATGGTATCCGCCGCGGACGACAGAGTGGATGGGGATTTGAGCGTATGTGGCGAGAGCAAATGAAATATCCGTACCGGATACGCTGGCGCCTACAACGACAACTCGTTTGTTACGGTAATGTTCCGGCTCGCGGTACGCTTTGCTGTGCTGGACGACTCCGGGAAAGTCATTGTGGAGTTTTAAAAGGCCCGGGGTGTGCGGTATGAATGGGACGGTGTAGTGTCCTGATGCAATGACCACACTATCGAATGTCTCTTGCCACCATTGATCTTCCATCGCATCCTCCGTCGTCTGTCTCAATGTAAGGGTCCATTTGCCAGAGTCTGCGTTCTTTGAAACTAGTTCTACAATGGTATTGTAGCTCACTAGCTTCTCATATCCACGACGGTTCACAAGACTTTGTACATATCCTTCTACAACTTTCCAATGCCGAAAGGGCGAGTCTTCGCCGTGTTTCTTGATATTTTCGGCGGTTCTAGCTTCTGGGAATGGCTCCTGGGAAAATGCCATTGCATTGGCATCAACATTCGTCTCGAGCGCTGGATAGATAGTCGTATCGGAAAACCGGTACTGGGTATTACGAGGAAGCGTTGTAGGCATAGCTGATGGGATCTCGAGTGTCTCGTCCGGTATCCTTTTCGCGATTTTCTGGAGATCTGGCAATTGTTGAACATGGCCCACTGGATCTTCAAGCCTAGGGAATCAATTGTTAGTTGACCATACACGTATACTGACACCATTTGCAGCAACTAAACACACCAACAACCTCCTGGACGATCTCTCCTCTCAAAAACTCGGATGGTTTCAAACACTTGCTCTTGAGCTAGAGCATCAATTGCAATGGCTCCCGCAGGCCCAAGCCCAATAATTGCAACAGATTCAATTCGAGCCATGCTGGGAGGACGGTCGATCTTTGAATTTCAAGCGAATTACTTCGTAGCTACATTGAGAAACGCATCTGACAGCCATTAGACGGTCCGCGCGATCTCGGTATGAAATGACTCGCCATGACGCGTTTTTCTTCTCGGATTACTTGTCAGACTAATTCACACAGTGCAATAAATGTGAGGTGTCCCTCATTATTACCCCACCTCGGACGAGAGGCAGTAAAGCTGGGTTGCGCTGACATTCGAAAAAAGGAAGGTGGTTACAGATCGGACTTTAGATAAGCTGCTCGCTGCATGAAATTTTTTGCCCAGGTGTAACTACTAAAAAGACATCTGGAAGGGTTGTCGCAACGTGCTGGGCACCTCCAAATTTCATCCGCGAGCCGCAGAGACTTCCATCTAGACCGAGACAGAATTGATCCTTGCCAGACTTTGACCCACGCACGAGGGACGATGCTAGAGACTAGCTAGCATTGTTCCCCAACATGAACGGGAAGGCAATCTTTGGAACTAAATGATGTGTTTGAAAGAACTAAACTGGCATTTCTCTGCTCCTCTATGTATGTAATGTGGCAAGCTGTTCTTCACTGTCAAATCTATCTTCTCAGAGCGAAGAAGGGAACGACGGTGATGAATGACCACTCGGCCCATCACTGAAAACGATATTGATCCCTAGATCTTTTCAAAATTTGGGCGCAAGAGCCTGGAAGAGGGATCGATCGGGAGTGATCTAGTACGATTGACGAAGGGGTCCTAGGCTTGGAGTGCTCGACTAGATGCATCGATGGAAAATTATATTGCCGGGTATGATCTATGGAATCTATGCGTTCCAGATGACGATCCTTCCATCAACACCACTTGCTAAATTGTATTGTGAGCATTTGGAGGCAGTAGAAATGTTCATACACAACTTACTACTGAATTTCTTGACAGCACCGTTTGAACCCTCGTAGATGCGAATTGTGCTAATCGTGTTCTGGTGAACCGTCTTTAGCTGAGTATCGTCTTTGGTCTTTCCTTTCAGGTCCATCTGCTTGAACATGTTGAACGCTGACTCTTCAGTGGCGGCCCCAGCTCCAGCTGATTTCGATTCCAAAGAACCAGTGAGCTGCCAGCCACCCTCATCTCCCTGAAAACGGTACGCTTCGCAATCATAACCGGCTGCGATAATTTCCGCGTCGCCGCTCCAAATGAGACTCATGAAGGGAAGTAATTGCGTGCTAACACTGACGACAGATTTTGGTGGTTGGTCGGCACCATTGGGGTAGACGACAGTTATGCTACTGTCGTGAGCAGCAAAAGCGAGGGCATCCCCGCTTGGGGAGAACGATACAGCATGCACCCATCCTGCCGAATTGTTCAGATATTCTCCACAGACGGTATTGAAAGGTAGACGTTCTCCCCACACGCCAGGCTCTGGTCTCGAGTCTACACCCTTAATAAAACTAGAGAACACGCGAGCATGGGCGTCGGTAGACCCGGCAGCAAGAAGCACAGAGTTTGGATGCCATGCGACAGTAGTGATAGTGCTACGAATTGGCTTCTTGATATGTTTTGAGACCCACCAATCATTCTCCTCTTCGAAATAGCACACAGCGATTACTCTCGCGCCCGATCCTACGGCAAACTTGGCTTCGGAAGGTGACCAGCGGACGAATGTTGCAGCACGATTAATTCGAAGGAGGACGAGGGTTGGCTTATATCCAGTGGGAGATGGTTCCCACACTAAGGCGTTTCGATCTTCATAAATAGTAAGCATTTACAATTCAAGTTCGTACGGGAGGCAATAGAAGATACCCTGCGAGCAAGTTACAATTCTTCCACTTTCCAAAGCAATATCCACGCTGGTAACAGTCTTGTCGTGACCTTTAAGCTCGTCTTTCAGCTTGAACCCACTGCCAGTCCGTCCATAGAGCTCAACACTGGTGTCTCTGGCCACTGCTAGCGTCTGTTTGTCGGCAGAGAAGGAATGGTCAGCGATAGGGTGGTGGAAAAGATGATGAACTTCTGGAGGTGCCATAGTAATTGTCTTTGATAGGAGGAGCTCTCTACTATCAGGGTGATTGAGTTGAAATGCTGTGCGTTCTTGCTTGAACTGTGTCGTAATCTAAGCTGTTGCAAGAGGCTGACGAATTAATGTTGGTGGGGGTATATTGCCTGAGGAAGAAAGAATTGATCCAACCCAGTCCCAGTACAGCCTTGCGCAAGAGCAATATTATTTCAAGTATCCCAAATCGCAACAACTCCCCGCCTTCCACGACCCATTTCTTCCCCGCGTCATTCGACTCCAAGATGGCGACAAAGAAGATACCAACGTATGCTCCTAATCAATCGTAAGACGTCTTCCGAAATTGCAATTTATATTCACATACTGACTGGTTATAGACTGTATATCACAAACCTCCCGTCCACAAAGATCCAGAAAGAAGACCTGCGAAGGTCTCTTTACACACTCTTTTCTACATACGGTCCCGTTATTGATGTGGTAGCTCTTCGTACGGCCAAAATGCGAGGTCAAGCCCACATTGTCTACCGCGACGTCCAGACCGCGACCCAAGCAATGAGAGCACTCCAAGGTTTTGATTTCTATGGAAAGGAGATCGTAAGTTGTATCTGTCTACGTCCAAAAGCTTTCAGCTCTAATTTTTCATCCGCTTTCAGCAAATACAATACGCCAAATCCAAATCGGATACTATTGCGAAGCTAGACGGTACATTCCATATGCCTGCTGCAGCCGCTGGCGTGGTCACTGCTACAGAATTGCAACAGAGCATCTTCAACGCGCCTCCATCTGCTTCGACGACAAACAATGCTACAGCCTCCGCTCCTACATCACTCAAGCCGCCTCAAGGTGCCGATCACGACATGGAGGACGCAAAGAGCCCAACAACGAGCGTCGCGGGGCAGAAAAGAAGACGAGACGAGGAAGAGGAGGATGATAGTGAAGAAGATGTTGCCATGGAAGAGGATAGTGATGACGATTAGGGACCACCACAAAATGTACCTGCATACGACGGCGTTAGGAGCACGATTTGAGCCATGTGGGAGATTTTCTTTCCAGGTGAACAACGATACCATCAAAAGTCTAATTCAAAGGGAATGTTTGACCTACCCACTGTGTCTCTTACTAGTGAAGTCTATATCGATTGACCGAGTGGGGGCTAACAGTAGATATTTCTACAGTTACATATTTCCCTGGGCCATTTCCGGTGGCACCCATAGACCAACGCAGCCTCCCACCAGACCGAGCCAAACCATGAGGTAATCGGTTTGAGGGCAATCGAAGTTCTCCATCGCTTCCTTGGTTTGACAAGGATGGACGAAGAAAGATGGTAAGTCGGTGATGGGATGTGGCTAACAAGTCAGATATGTCTTGCCACCATCGAACGAGGGTGTAACCGTGCCAGAGGAAAGCAAAGCAAATTCACAATCACTTACAGCTGCCGAAATCCCACCAGTAATTCCCGCCGCCCGGAGCCGGGATTTTTGGTCATCTGGTACAAGGTATCGATACACGGAGTTGAGGTCAAACGCTGGCTCGCCCATGGGCAGATCATGCAATGTGAACCAAAGAGCTGGCATTCTGTAAGTGGGGTGTAGATGAATTTCATAAGTGACGTATGGCTGGTGAGAATGGAGGCTATATCCTGGCGGAGGGCTTTCTTGTGCTTGTCCTTGCTTGGGTCGAAGCACCTCCTGTTTCTCGGTTAGCGGCTTTCCTTCAATACTAGGATTAGAACAAAAGAGTAATACAACATACTTGATCATCATCATCATTTGCCATATCAACATCCATACCAGTGGTTTTGTCATCCTCGCCGAATCCACCGAGCTTCTCCAAAGCTAGAATCAGTTCGTCCTCATCCTGTGGAGGTTGAAGAAGTTTCAGAACTTCGATATAACTATCACCTGTCGTCGCACTCCTCCGACAGTTGATCTTCAATAATTTGCGAGCAGGACCCAATGGCGCTCTTATATAGCGTTGATCGAAAAATGCACAAACCAAATTGAATTCCTCCCCAGAAAGAAATGGCCACTGTCGATACTCATCTTGATGAGACATGGTGAAGTCGAATGCAAGCTCTCCCTACAATGCCATAGACGAGGACTATTTGTCGAATTATAGACGACCTGGACGTGAACTCGACGACCGTAGGCTAGAAGATCCGCTCGACTAGCAGCTTCGCTATCAGCCAATCTTGCTTGTTGAATTGCAAAAGACCTACCTAGACGGGATAGACCCCTTGCCTTCTTGTAGAAGAGGACAAAAGAGGCTACAAAATGAGATATCACGACAGGTGGGAGGAAATTCCGAGTTGGAGATGCAAACGACAAGGCTGAGATAGGTCCACCATATACCCCGGTCACTCGCCAATGTACCGCCAAGGCCTCAAGGCTCGACAACTTCGAGGACAGCGTGTAAGATACATGCGCAATCAAGCATTGATTCTAGCTCCTTAAGCTTATTTTATTCAGGCAATCATTGCTCACAGAAATGATCAACGGCGTCTATGAACACCCGCGACCCCTTTAATCTGCACCGCTCTCCGGCATTCAACATCCTACGAACGACCGCATCGCGTGCTGCAGCAAACGTTACCCAGCAAGTCGTCGAGGCTGGCGCGCAAGTACTGGAGACTGGGAAACAAGTCGTCGAGGATATGTCCACCTTTCAGGTTCCTAAGAATGTCCCCTCCTTCACGAATCCCCAGCGCGATCTAGAAAATAGGGCTTGGGGTGCCACGGGCGTCACCGCCCGTTCTGCAGCCTCGCATTCGAATGGTGTTTTGGGAGGAATGCAAGACAAAGTTGGAGGACTTTTTGAGAATAATAGAGGGGATCTGCCGATGTACAAGGACAAACCGTATTCATATGCTACATCGCGGAGGAACCGGTCGATATGGAGGCAGAAACGTACTTTTGGTATTGGGGGCGTCTTTGTTCTAGCGATTCTATACTTCTTCGGTTTCTTTGGGAGTGATGCGAAAGCACCCAGAAAGGCGAAAGAAACTTGGTCGTGGTTGCAAAGACCTGAGAAGGCGGGATCGAAAGTAGATTGGTTGGATAGAAGGGAAAGGGTGGTAGATGCCTTTACCCTGAGTTGGGACTCCTATGCTCGATACGGTTGGGGTATGTAGAGCCGTTTTATGCTATCACTCGAGGAACTGGGACCCTACTAGCAAATATCATCTGCTGACAGGTTCCCCCAGGTTATGACGAATATCACCCAATATCTAAGAAGGGAAGGCATATGTCACCCAAGGGATTGGGCTGGATCATTGTAGATGCTCTCGATACGATGATGCTGATGAACTTAACGAGCCGGCTTTCTGATGCCCGAGCGTGGCTCACCAAATTGGATTATGATCAGGACCAGGAAGTAAACACTTTTGAGACGACGATCCGGATGTTAGGGGGGCTTCTGTCGGCGCATTATCTATCGACAGAATTTCCCGACATGGCACCTATAGCGGACGATGATGAAGGCGCAGCAGGGGAGGATCTCTATCTCGAGAAGGCCAAAGATTTGGCAGATCGTCTGATGGCGGCATTCGACTCTCCTTCTGGCATTCCATATGCCAGCGTTAACCTGCGTACTTACAAGGGCGTTGTCTCGCATGATGATGGGGGTGCATCGTCCACCGCGGAAGCTGCAACATTGCAGCTTGAGTTAAAATATCTTACAAAGCTCACAGGGGAGACTTTGTACTGGGAAAAGGCTG
The DNA here is from genome assembly GCA_003988945.1 of Chaetoscypha palmicola. Lineage (NCBI taxonomy): Eukaryota > Fungi > Ascomycota > Leotiomycetes > Helotiales > Helotiaceae > Chaetoscypha > Chaetoscypha palmicola. Next base: position 222,136 of record QYAH01000028.1, on the reverse strand, counting down.
AAAATGTCATCAAAGTGATTGATGACAATGGCAAAGAAGATGGTCTCGTACCGATTTATATTTACGCGCACGACGGTCGCTTCCGAGGCGAGAACATAAGACTTGGAAGCAGAGGAGATTCATATTACGAATATCTGATCAAGCAGTACCTTCAGACAGACAAACAAGAACCTGTTTACGAAGAACTATGGGCCGAAGCACTTGCCGGTGTTCGGAAACATCTTATTACGTACTCAACACCATCTCAATTTACAGTACTAGCTGAGCGACCGAACGGTTTACACGAACCCCTTTCTCCTAAGATGGATCATCTTGTTTGCTTCATGCCGGGTACTATAGCATTAGGAGCTACAGGTGGAATATCCGAGAGCGAGGCTAGAAAACTTCCCACTTGGAATGCGAGAAAAGACGAAGAAATGCAGCTAGCTCGCGAATTGACACAAACTTGCATGGGAATGTACAAAGTCATGGCCACTGGTCTTGCACCAGAGATTGCTCATTTTCATGTCGATGACCCACCGCTTCGAGAATCTGCGCCTCATAAAGCACCCACAGTGTTCGCAGAGGATAAGGATGGCGAACAAGCTCAGTGGAAGAAAGATTTCGTCTTGAAGCCTCAAGACAACCATAATCTTCAACGGCCAGAGACGGTGGAGAGTCTGTTCTACATGTGGAGAATAACAGGAGACAATATTTACCGGGAATGGGGATGGGACATGTTCAAGGCTTTTCTCAACTATACTGCCGTTGATGAGGGTGGTGGGTTCACAAGTCTATCAGATGCTAATAATATCCCTCCACAAACTCGGGACAATATGGAGAGCTTCTGGCTGGTAAGTCACAATTTTCCCCAATGTTCGCCTTGACTGTGAATATTCGCTAACGCTCTCCCAGGCTGAGACACTGAAGTACTTCTTCCTCTTGTTCTCCCCTAACGATTTCATTCCACTTGACAAAGTCGTGATCAATACCGAAGCGCATATCTTTCCTCGATTCACACCAAATCAGCTCATGAAAACAGGTTGGGCAAGGAAACCTCGGGATAAAGACGGTAAAATACAAGCCGGTAACACACAAGCCAACGCACCAGCGAAGCCAAAGGCTTTGCGCACCATCATCGAAACCAAGACAGTCGAAGCATTGCATACTTTGAAAGGGTCATGAGCGTGTAAAAAGGATAATTAAAAGCATTTTGTACATACAGTATCGGGGATGTAATGCGCTATGAACATTTGTACCATATTAGACACATGCGGACTGTGTAACAGTTACTGATAGATGAGATACTATCGGGTGTTTTCCGAATATTACTTTTAGATGGTGCGCTACATATAATAGTTGGGCCTCGGAGATGTTTAGAGAAGCTTCAGAATAATGAGTCTCGGGTAGTAGCCCCTCAATTGTTTAGCTTTCGACGCGACGTTGGCGGACAACTTAATACAGATGACGCTTCGTCTGAAGTCTGTGAAGGTATTCCCTGGTTCATCGTGATCGCCTTGGCACTAGTGAAACATGACAGCTCTGCTCTTTTACCCGGCGTGTTGGATCAGACGCCGCCAACGGTCGGGTACGTCGGCACAGAAACGTTGACACTCGGTGACAGGTCTGGGCGAGGAGGAAGCGACTTCAGTACTACGTATTATAGCGTCCTAAGATCTCTCTTTTACTCTGCGGTCCCACCACTTTTTCAAGCGCAAGATAAGCTTTGACAATTCAACGTTGGTGCACGGTGGTATGGGTGTAAATACGTGCTAGAAGTAGAAGTACTTCGTATAGTTGGCTATATGCCCATGATAGTACCCACAAACACCTTTGACAGAGATACTTCTATGCGATCATCGCAAATCACGAGGAGTGTCCGTACATTCGAAGTACTTCGTATCGTATTAGAGTGCGGACGATCGCCAAACCGATAACCAAGGCGACGGAGACGTCGACTGGTTACGGACCCTGCAATCATGCCCGTTGTTCTATTTTGGCGAGTGTCATCTCCCCAAATCCCCCCAGCCTCCCGCCAACAACCTCCAGCTTGTCCACATTCGTCTCTGCGCCATGTGTACACAGTATGGAGGTACTGTACTGTACATGCCCAGGTGTGGTGAAATGATAAGGAACCGCGCTTTCTGCGGCGAGGCCCTGACCTGACTTTGGCTCCTACGCCGCTGCTCCGTATTCCGCCCTCGTGGTCGTGTGTTGCGCTGCGCTGGGGTCGCTGCTCTGCCTGGCCCATCAATATGCCCTCCTTCCGACCCAGCCAATCTTCGAGTGCGTACGGAGTGTTCGTCCTATCTTGACAACTCTTAGTCTCTTGGTCTCTTAATCTCTTGGTCTCTTGGTGCAAATCTCACAGACAGCATCCCGCCATTCTCACCGCAACCTCCAAAGGACCTCCTACTGCGCAACAAGATGTCTGCGGGCTGACTTCTGCCATCAAGCCCACGGCGAAAAACCTCATACTACAACCTTCCTTCTACCGACGAGAGATCCGATTTTACCACTCCTGAGCACGACTCGGTCGTGCCCAGGCACATACGTAGTATATCGATCGCGAAGCCCGCTATCTGCACCATAGTTACATAATCGATGGCTTCATCAGTGATGAACGACGTGGAGAAAGGAAGCCAGTACTCTAAAGATACGATTCCTTCGCCGATGTACAGCGCCAGCATGGGCGAGCCCAGTTACGAGGAGGCTATCGAGATCCAGCAGCGTCTACCACGTCGAGTATTCGAAAGCTTCAAGCGCGATCCGAACCTGCGAGTGACACCGAAGGGGGTAATAGGTGCAGATGGACGAGTGTTCGATCCGGAAAATGCAGCTCTGGCGACCGCGAATTCCCCTTTAGCCCGACAATTGAAGGGGAGACATCTGCAGATGATTGCAATTGGAGGTTCCATCGGTAAATATCAATCGAGGTTGGTGGTACTCAGTCGCTAACTCTAGCAGGGACCGGTCTTTTTGTTGCTTCTGGAAAGTCACTCGAGGCTGGTGGCCCGGCATCGCTGCTGATATGTTTTACCCTCATCGGAATAATGTTGTACTGTACAATGCATGCACTTGGCGAGATGGCAGTTCTTTTTCCTGTGGCCGGTTCATTCTCCGGTACGTCCCCCTGTCTCCGAAATAGAAAGCAGCTTCCACTTACAGACTCATAGCATATTCCACTCGATTTCTAGACCCCGCGTGGGGTTTCGCAATGGGATGGGTAAGTTCCGAGACAAAAGAAACGGGGAAATGGAACTGACGCAGATTAGAACTATGCCATGCAGTGGCTGGTAGTGCTACCTCTCGAGATCATCGCAGCATCCATAACTATCAATTATTGGGATGACAGTAGGAGATATAGCCATGCTATATTTGTTGCCGTGTTCTTATTTGTTATTGTGGTTATCAATCTCTTTGGTGTCAAGGGCTATGGTGAAGCAGAATTCTTCTTCGCCATCATCAAAGTCATTGCTGTGATAGGGTATATGTGAGTTTGGAGGATACCTTAATACAGAGTCAGGCTAATCAAGACAGTCTCCTTGGAATTGTGATCAATTGTGGCGGCGGCTCAGACAGTGGTTATATCGGTGCACGTTACTGGCATAACCCAGGAGCGTTCCACAACGGCTTCAAAGGTCTATGTAGCGTCTTCGTCACAGCCGCATTCGCCTTTGCGGGTACCGAATTGGTAGGACTCGCTGCCGCAGAGACTGCTAATCCACGGAAATCACTGCCTACTGCGATCAAGCAAGTATTTTGGCGTATAACTCTGTTCTACATCTTATCCTTGACTCTCGTGGGACTTCTTGTCCCATACGACGACCCACGGCTCCTTACAGATGGCAGTGCTAACGCAGCCGCGTCGCCGTTCGTGATCTCTATTCAGAATGCGGGCATCGAGGTTTTACCTTCCTTGATGAATCTAGTCATCCTTATCGCAGTTCTTTCTGTCGGAAACTCGTCGATTTTCGGTTCGTCCCGTACGCTTGCTGCATTAGCAGATCAAGGACAAGCTCCTAAGATCTTTGCTTATATTGATCGGAAAGGTCGCCCTATGGTCGCCATCGCATTCGCCTCTACGCTTGGGCTCATTGCGTTCTCGGCGGATTCCGGCAGATCTGGAGACGTCCTTGACTGGATGCTAGCTCTGTCAGGCCTCTCCTCGATCTTCACCTGGGGCTCTATCTGCCTCGCTCACATCCGATTCCGACAAGCTTGGAAGATGCAAGGCCATACATTAGATGAATTAGCTTTCCGGTCACAACCTGGGATTATAGGTTCTTGGATCGGATTCCTTTTCAATGTCATGATCATCGTTGCTCAATTCTGGGTAGGCGCGTGGCCGGTGGCTTACGAGACGGTGGGGCCCCGCGGACAGGCTGAGAGCTTCTTCCTGGCTTACTTGGGCGTTCCGATTATCATCCTCTTCTACGTCGTGTATAAGATATGGTTTCGAACGCCTTTCATGCGATGCAAGGATATGGACTTGGTTACCGGAAGACGGGAGCTTAATCTTCCTTCTCTGATGGCCGAAGAGAAGGCTGAACGAGCTGCGTGGCCTAGGTGGAAGAGGTCGTATAAAATGTTTTGTTGATTTGTCTGTGGCGCGGATTCGGATTGGATTGGCGTTATGTTGTATACCCAAGGGAGGCTGTTTATCGGCCGATGTTTTGAGCGTTGGGGTTCTCGGGAAAGGATTTTAATGAGTTCTGGCGTAGGCAATCTGGATCGAGATTTGGTTTATTGGGCTTTCTCGTTCTTCTGAACGGCCATGTATCTCGGGTCGTGTTATCTCTTGATGGGTAAAAGGACTGTCACAATATGTTGTTGCAAGAGCTTAGATCACAAATTTTGCATCAAGCCTTGAAAGGTTGTCCTGGATTATCGCAGCCAACTTGGTTCTACCATACTTTCTCAAACTTTCTTACCTCCACCCTCTTCAAAATGAATATTCCAGCGACTCCCCTCCCAGCAACATAATATCTAAATCACTAGAATCGGACCATCCGCAATCCGTCGACCAGGAAGCCAAAATGGGGGTTCTGCTCCCCTGTCAGGGCGCTGAGTCAACCACTAGCGGCAACAGCGGAGACAAACGAGCAGAGTAAAATCGATCAAGTACCATCATCCCATCATGGTGTGATGTGAGCTGACTGAATTTCATTACTCATCTTGCAGCAGAAGTAACTTGTCGTCTTAGACGTCCAGTGTAGAAAAAGGAAGAGCGCCGTGGTGGTGATAGTTCCTGAATGGCTTGCCCTAGTCCTGCATGTAGGTGTCCCACTTACTAGACTTGGTTGACGCTCCGCTAGGCCACTGCCGTGGGGGCTTTTGTTCGCTTCGCTCTGATACAGGACGATGTGTGCTTAGATAAGAGATTTATATACTGTACTAAGTCCTCGGGGATAGAAGGGAATCTTCTTACTTCTCGAGAGCCGCTGGCCTATTCGAAAATGCTGGCTGGAACTCTTGCAGAATCGGGCCAATTGACCATGACCTCGGGAGAATATTAATATAACAATAGTAATATATTCTGTGTGTGCGTGTGCGTGTAGGTGGGATGGCGAGATGGTATGACTAGACTCGGCCGGAGAAGCAAAATACTGATATCCATGGATGGGGCCTGGATTTGGGGTAGCACGAGTATATCTGCATATCACTGGGTACTTATAGTACGGAGAGTACGAGAGAACATCTACCCGCTACAAGAGCCTGGCTGCCATTGGACTGCTATGATCCACGTACAAATATACAGACTTCCATTTCCTGCAGTAGCGGTATCCATTGGGCTGCAGGTGATTCTCACTCGTTGACAGGCACGTGACCAGAAGCACGACTGCTGAGTCAAGCTTCCTCGGCTGTGAAGCTTATCTCGAAGGAGAAGCGATGGAGGGGCAGTGAGTAGTGTAGTATATGCACACTGTACAGGATGAGGCTATCGCACCTGCCCGACCTGCATATCTACTCACTAGCTAGATACTTAGGTGCAACGCAAGTGCGGGCAATTAAAGGCAAGAGCTACCCCTCCCCCTCTTCTGTATTTTGTTGTTGTTTCCCAGTCGTGCTTCTCTTTCCCGGGTTCAACTCGCAACTGGAGATATTCTCACCATCATTTTCTTGCTTTCGTTCTCTTGAGTTGGATCGACGTCACTAATTATTAACGTACAATTATTCAACATCGTCATTTACAAATACATAAATTCAAGATGCACGCCTCGCTGCTTTTCATGGCGTATCTCCCTGCCATCATCCAGGCACAAGAAACCGTCCTCGGAGTCTTTGTCTTTCACCGTCACGGCGATCGGACATCCAAGTCCTTTGCACCCACCAGTCTCACCAATCTGGGATATCTCCAGGTGTACGACAGCGGGAATTACTATCGCGAGCGTTACATTTCCGAGCATGCCTCGAAAAAGATCTTCAATGTTGCTTCTGACGTGGTCAAGAATAGCCAGTTGAATGTTGAAGCACCGGTCGATACTGTGCTACAGAACTCTGCCCAGGGTTTCTTGCAAGGACTGTATCCTCCTGTGAGCGCTGTTACTACATTGGCGAATGGTACGGAGATCACGGCGCCGTTGGGTGGTTATCAGTTGATTCCTGTCAACGCTGTTGCTAGTGCTTCGTCTGCTGCGAACTCGGAGAACTCTGCTTGGTTACAAGGTGTGTTTCTCTAGAACCTCTCTGTGAATTCCCAGGCTGATTATCTATCGCAGGTAATAGTGGGTGTAGCAATGCCGTGGTCAGCTCAAATGATTACTTCTTCTCTGAGGAGTATATGAATCAATTGAATTCTAGTGCAGAATTCTACCAGAGCCTTTTGCCGGTTATCAATAACACTTTCACTGAGGAGACAGATACTTTCAAGAACGCATACACAAGTAAGTCTTCTTTTCCCTACTGCCTGAACTCGAGTAAATTGGATATAGTCTTCGATTTGATCCACGTTTCTTCCATCCACAATACCTCCATTCAATCTGAAGAGCTCCTCACCCCAGAGGTGCAATCGCAATTATTGCATTTAGCAAACGATCACGAGTATAACCTTGCATATAACGAATCTGACACCATCCGTGCCATCGCTGGCAGCACGCTTGCCGCGCAAATCGTCCAAAGCCTCAACACAACAATCACTGGCAAGTCGAAAGTCCCAGTCGCAATCGAATTCGGAGCCTACGCATCTTTCCTTTCATTCTTTGGACTCTCCCAACTTTCAAAAGTGTCCGATGATTTCACTGGTATTGTCGACTATGCCTCCTCCATGACCTTCGAGCTTGTTACGAATTCCACCGTCTCCAACACCTCATATCCATCCACAGACAAGATCTCAGTCCGTTTCCTCTTCTCAAACGGTTCAGCTTCTATCAATCCACTGACTGAGTATCCGCTATTTGGTCAATCTAAGACTGTCCTGCCATGGAAGGATTTCGCAGAAGGAATGAACAAATTCGCCATTGGAGATCAAGCTACATGGTGTAACAAGTGTGGTAATTCCACTGGTGTTTGTGCTTCAGCAGTTGCCTCAACTACCGAAGAATCGCCTTCTTCTACTGCATCGTCAAAGTCTGGTGGTGGTATTTCGAAACCTGTCGCTGGTGTCATTGGTGCAATGGTCACCCTGGCTACACTTTTGATCGTTGCGGTGACGATCATGTTTGCTGCTGGCCTGGCGATCGTCAAGAAGAAGAGGAAGAATGCCAAGAAAGCTCAGGATTCTCCAGAGGCACAGGAGGCACAAGATGCCCATGCGTAAGCTGGTCTGGAGGTCTGGAGGTAAGAAGGTAAATGATGTGCCGTGGTTTCTCATGGCGCTCAAGGATACCGCTCAAATTGGGTTGGCAGTTTGTTGAGAACAAGAGGAGGGATGAAGAATGGAGGGAGAGAATGCTCAAGCTGCTCCCGAGACTGAGGCGAGGCGGTTCATGTCTGGGAAGCTGCAAAGTTTAGGATTGCGAATACCCCCTTATCGAATAGCTTAGTCCGAGAATTATAATTCAGTTAATGAAATGACCCTGCTATTTCTTGTTTTATTTCATCGGCTTCACTCGATGTTATGGCAGGGAATATTACCTGTATGTTGTAACTGCGTGAGGAATGTGCTGCGTAGTAGATTTATTATGGTGGGAATTCGAGATTGTGGGAGGAAATGGATAGGATTAAACTGATAGGAGGAAGGTAATGGGGAAATGATTTATTGGTTTGGAAGATTACTGTGGATGAATGCTCATTTTGCGAATGCTGATGAGTGTTTGGAGGTGGGGGGTATGATTAGTTGGGAGTGTAGTATTGTTTTAGCTATCTCTTACTCGGCGGAACTGTCATTTTTCGAGCGTAAAACAAAGCCTTGTCTAAAAGAAGTACAGCTATTAGTAGGAATTACTAGGAAAAGTGTAAATACCCTGTAGCTATTAAATAACCCCTAGTGTTTATTAAACCACCTGGTCTTATTAGCTAGAGTCCTAGATTGCCCTACTAAATAGGTTATAAAATTCGTAACGTACCCTTACATGAGCCCCGATTATATCTCGGAGACAGGTGGGTTTTCTTAGGAATTACGACTATGGGCTGTATATGGGGTCCCCTGATAGGTACAATTATAGGTACTATCATGGGTCTATAGCCAACTATAGCACGTCTATACATCTACTTCACCGTGCACTAACTTGGCACCAAGTATTGTAAGAGGTCAGAGCACAAAAGGACAGTTCCGCCGAGTAAGAGATAAAGGATTCTTTCTTTATTTTTTTTTATTATTTTTTTTTATGAAATTTTATAGGAACAAGTTAGGCTTAAAGAGGTAGAATTTGAATACTATGATACAAAGATGACTCGATCGTAGTAACGACGATGAAAGGTACATTAGATATATATAGAGGAAATTATACTGTAGCGATAACACTATAAGTACTAGGAATAAAGATAATATCAAGGAGATATTATTAGGATTAGAAGGGATGAGAGAGGACTCTTATAGTATACCTCTACGTCACTAATAAGATCTAAGAGATATTGTGAGTTTGGTAAAAGTAGCGATGGAAGTCTCGACAGAGACGTAGACGCTGTGCTATTTATGATTGATAGGATGTAATTGAGATCTTGTCGTCTATGCTCTGACGTCCTATAAGGTGAAAGAGAATTATATGAGACTTATGGAGGATGGCGCTTGTGAATGATATAGTTTTATTTTTTTTGACAACCACGGACCGCGAGTGCCACGGGACGCACGCGAGATGTTTTGATTTGTAGGGACGTTCGACGGATCGAGGTAGCTGTGTTTGTTTATATGGTGATCATGGTAAATTGAAGATTTGATGGGTTGACTGTCGTTCTTATCATCTAGGGCTGCCGAGAAGAGATACCGTTGTCTGCATTTTATATGGGCATTTCCATTCTATTTCCGGAGATTTACCCTAGTTTGCATGCAGCTTTTATTGTTCTGTGTGCGGTGATTCGTCGCCTTGCTGGATGATGGAAGATCTGCTAGGTAGGGGGGTACCTGTGTCATGAGTTCGTTCTCTTGAAAAGTGTGTGTAATATGGCCAAAGGAGGACTTCGAAAAATCCCTGGGAAACTTACTAGGTAATGATGTCCACGTATTGCTGATGTGCGATTTTCACTTTTCTGGATAAGTGTGCGACGAAGAGCTAATGTGAAGTCCAAGTAACATCGCTGTGATATGTACCGAGCACCAGTATATACAGTACTAACCGACACTGCTCCGCCTCGTGGCGGGAAGTTTCGAACCTTCCAGCCCTGGAGGTTACCTCTCGATATATCGATCGGTGATTCGCCCGGTAGTAAAATCCGGGGAGCAGTCCACTTTGCGTCAAATGCCACCCACGAACCATCTCCTCTCAATCATTGGGCCCTTCGCTCTCTCCATCCGCGTGTGACTTCTTAGCCCGCAAACCGGAAGTCATCGATCCTTCAACAGTACAGGTAGTAGAACGACAGACACACATACCGGCATACAGGCATACAGGCGGCACAGCTGAACGGGTCGAAACTCCTGTTCGATGGTGTTCAACCTACTATGAAAAAGACCGCTCCATATACGGATCTGGCCACTCTTCGATATCAAATTCTGTACCTTTCCTTTGCTGTATTTGCCACCTCAGGGCGGACGGGATGGAAAAGATAAGGCGCGGACGCTTTGTTCGAGGTAGGTATTCCGAGACCTCGGGTCGAATCAAATGCAATATGGTCGGAGGCTCAATCATTTTCCTGGGTCGCGCCGCTCAATATCGAAAAGGAGGCGACTGTAACTCGAAATTCGCATACTCCGTACAGCGTCCGCATGATTTCCCCATTGTTCCAAAGCTTTGTTTGCGCCCGAACGGGAGCTACGAGCATGACTTGCCTAACATAATTGTAACGGGCACGACCGAGACTTGAATTGCCATAGGCAAAGCAATCGCAAGTGTTTGTATCTGTACTCGTATCTCGTTGGTATCTTTGGGCAGGTTGAAACATTGCCAGTTCAAGCACCACGCGCAGCGATTTCCCTCCAGTCGCACTTCTGATTCGCGCAATGTATAGGAGAGCCATTGATCGGTTGACAGTATTCCAGGATTTCCTGATAGATCACAGCGGTATGATTGTACTGGTCGGTGACCGCGGTAGATGACGAAGCAGTTGTTGATGAAGCTTTCGCTGTCCCGACCGAGGTAGCTGGGATCGTGACGGGCCCGACGACGCAGGTCTATCGCACATCGTTGTGAATAATTCTCAATCGCACTGGCCACGACGAGTATTTATTACCTTGCGCGGGTGAGTAGTTCATTGTCGATGCGAGAATGACGTTGTTGTGTTAGGGGCGGGGGAGCGGAGACATCTCCGCCAGCTAAGTTCACTGAGCTCTATGCACTTAGTCGTTCCGTTTGTCTTTGCCACCATCGCAGTGTAATAAGAAAAAATACGTTCTGTAAGAGCGTATAAGACTCGTTTTGCTATAGGATAGCAAACAGAGCCCCTACAATAGCGGCTCAGCGGAGTGCAACTACCACGTCGAGCGCTCGAGAATACGGCTCCTGATATACTCCGTACGGCCATCCAACACTCCCTGGTTCCATCCAAGTGCGCTTTGCAGTGAGCAATGTGGCTCCTGGGGATGCTGAGAACGTATCATTGACTGCTTACTTGTAGGCGAGAGACAGAACAAAGCCTCAGGTCAAATAGCGATATTGCCAATTGCTCGTACTGGTCCGGTATTACTTCCATGATAATACCTTTGATCCTCCTGGCGCTACCACCTTCGGAGACGGACGTACCTCCGATGAAAAGGACCAACCTGATTTGATACACAATGACATTCATTTCACATATGGATCTTCCTCTCTGACTAGACATAAAGATTCCAACACCTGCACGTAGTGCCCGTTGCGACTTTTGATTGCTTCATCCACTTCCGCGTCTATTGCCACCACCGACCACCCCCTCTGGCATGTCCATGGCTTTGCAAGCCGGACCCTCGACACATCCAACAGCCCACCTGAACCTGCCTGCGACTTTCATCTCTGTGAAATAGGAACAGAAACTCCCCGTCGCCGTCGCCATCACCCCCCCAATCACGCCCTCATTGCAGCAACGCCAGGAGATATCAAGGAGCAACTTGCAGTCATGCACCGCAGTGTCTTCGCAGATGTACATCTGTAGTCGCTTGATCCTGACACTGCTGATCACGCTTCAGAGATTGTTCCTTTTTCTTGCTGGTCTTTGCAACTCGAGTCCTTAACGTCGCTATTCCCACTACCACCTAGTAGGCAAATTTATAAAGCGCCACAGATCACAACCACGGCCACAGAAGTTCTCCGAAAACTTATATCTGCACGCATGCGTACTCAATACTGGGAGGAAGGAATTGCAACTCCTATTTCTGCAGCATTGACCGACAATTGACACGAGGCACACCCGACAAATTCAAGTTTCCAGAAGATACTAGGCCATGAACCATGGACTCTGCATCGAGTACTTCAACTTCTAGGAATCCTCCGACGCGACAGCAGAGAGGTTCAATTGCAGCCCAGGTGAGCACCGACTGTCCGCTTGCAGAGTCGCCAGAAACGATTTGCCACCTCGCTGAGTACCACCAGTGTTGATGGCGACAGTACCGTGAGAAAGGAGACTGACAGTAGTTAAAGGCCTGTGACACTTGCCGATCAAGAAAGCAGAAATGTGACGAGGGTACTCCAAAGTGCGGACTCTGCCAACGGATGAAGCTGGAGTGCGTGTACAGAATACCGTTACCGACGAAGTAAGTGTGCCATACTATGTGGGCATAGACATGCCTTCTTTCCTCTCGCTAGAGTGAGAATTAAATTTTCTTTCAGCATTTCTGGCCATGGAATGAGACTTACTTGTAGTTTCCAGGAAAGACAAGACGCTCGTAGAAATTCTAGATCGTCTCAAGAGCATAGAAGGCAAAGTTGACCGAATTCCTGTCCGACCTCCCATACCATCTGGTTTCGGCCCTCCACAATCCTCGCCATCGAGCCAGCCGTCGATGAGTAACCCCGCCGAAATCGATCCACATTTAGCCCAATCCCGTCTGCCTTCATATCAGCCAAATCTAAGCAGTGGATCACATAGCCAGCCATATCGGCATGCTACTGCTGCTCATAAAATGCTCACCTGGCCCGCCATACAAGAGATTCTGCTACAAGCTGTGCCGTCAAACATTGGGGACTTGAGAAGTTTGGAACAAGAAGGCTCTGCATTCATAGTCCGTCTGCACCAAGGCACATCTTTACTGCCATTAGATGATAAATTGCTGGGACGTCCTTTCGTTGGCATGCAAACGCAAGCTACGAGAGCGGCAGGCGGACAGAGACTGACATTCCCGGAATTGACTCGAGACACTATGCTCAATCTCTGCAACGCCTATTTCGATACTTTCAACATGCTATATCCGTTCATGGATAGACAAAATTTCCTTCAGGACACTCTCATGAAGGTACAGGATGAAGGTTTTGACGGCGATGCCGACTCTGTCCTGGCTTTGTTGGTCTTTGCGCTAGGCGAAGTAGCAATTGAGGGTTCTCGTGGCACCCCAATTGATGGATATCGAGGTCGTGGAAGTGGAGTTAGGGGCGGAACCCATACAAGACCTCCAGGTCTTGCCCTCTTTAACGAGGCTAGAAAGAACATTGGTTTTGTTCTTACAGAATGTGACCTTCCAAATATCCAGATCTTTTCTCTGACAGCGTAGGTGGTCCATCCCCTTTATACACGTTGTGATTGCAGTGATTTACCATTCGTGTAACAGGCTCTATTACCAGTCATGTTCTCGCCACTTGGTATGTACAGACATGGTTACTAGCGTACTTACAATTGCTTATCATACCCCCAACAGGACTTTTGGAGAATGACGGTGTCCGCGTCACAAGCCTGCCAAATATTGGTCACGTGGTCAGTCTATCGTCCCTATACGGAGAACTGGTATTAACAGTGAGCAGTAATACAATAGACTGGAACTCACCTCGAGGAGACCTCGTGAAACGCGCCTATTGGCATTGTGTGATGATGGAAACGTAGGTTTATTTGAGAGATCGTAATTTAAACAAAATCTGAAAGATTGCAGGGGATTACATCTTGAACTGGATTTGCCACTGACAGGCATTATGACTTTAGAGGAGCAGCTACCTTTGCCTGGGTTCAATACAGAATTCTGTGAAGCGGATCACCGCTGTAATCAGAGCTCTCAATTTGAAGCGCACTATGTCTCACAATTTGCGCTTCGGCGGTTATGCGCTGAGCTTCATAACAACATCAACGATTGTGAGTCTGAAAGTATCTCGAGTGTACTCCGAGTTCGATATGGCTGACAAGAACTTCGATAGCGATGAGGGTCTCAGAAACAACGCCGATGACTTCGAACTCTAGCAATGATGAGTTTGTTGGCCCTACACCGGCCGCACTGAGGGCACTTGGCTCTCAATTAACGCGATGGCGGGATCTGCTGCCTCGTGGATTGGAGTGGTCTGATGACGATGCCTGTGGCTTCCCTTCTTCCTACCAGAGCAACGCAGCGTTGGACCCCCAATTAGGCCATTCTCAAGGTAGCTCTCGGACCAGACCTACCCTCTTCACCACCGATTTGGACAGCGAAGCTGCGCAATATATGTATTTGTATGATATACAAGTCGCCGTATTGCGCACACGCTACTATTACGCTAGATACATGGTCTATCGACCATTCGTCTTCAAGGCTCTCCATCATCCCGATTCCATGTCAGAAGAAGATGTCCAGGGTGCAGCAGAGTGCTTACGGGTATGTCCCTCATCGTCGTCTTAATTCATCAAACTCTCACATATCACTTCGTCACTAATCCATCCTAGAGCTGTCTAAAATGGCCCATAACCCTCTCACCCACCTCCCGTCGCAAAAGATTAATCCCCTATCTCTTCTGCTGGTCTCAAAACTTCCTCGGCATCCTCCTCATCCTCCACATGACGCGCCAGAATCCCATGCTCCACAAGATCCGAACGACATATTGCGGCCCCGATTTCGAGGCCCAGGCTAACGAGTCCGTCATCTTGATGCTCGACTGGATTCGCGATCTGAAGAGCAGTGACAACATCGCTCTGTGGTGCTGGAAGATCATCCGCGGTGTTTATGATGTAGAATCCATCTAAGTAAACATTCACGATTTCCTTCCTTTCACGAAGGAAATGACGAGCCACGAATCTCACGGCTTACTTCTTCTCATTTGTTCGTAGACGGAGGGGAAACAACCCCAGGAATTAGATGTCTATATTATTGCCAGTCAGCCTATGGGCGGAGCATTAGCAAGCAAGTAGGATAGATATCTCAGTGCGCGAGAGAAAAAAAAGAGTACGAATCTCCTTCATGATAACTATTCTTCGTCATGATCTTCAGAAATCGATACGGTCAGACCCCCTTATCGTGCATCTAACATTTCCCATCCCATCGACGAGACACGCAGCTGTCGATATGTAGCCTTCCAAGGTACTGGACCGTACTGTACAAGATAGACAGCCGGTCTTGATGCCCTGCATATCGCTTAACAGCACCCCTCCATGCACCGGGGCGCTCATTGGCTTGAACACAGCGGGACATCGAGACGTCGCGGAGACGGAGCTTTGGTGCGCATCGCGTTGGGAGGACATCGAGCCTCGTGAGGTTGGGGAGGGGATGGGATCAGGGGTTTCGTATAAATATATATGCGATACGGGGTTCTATCATATCAGACCGCATCGCGTCGTGTGGAGTGGAGTGGTAGGACTGTCTTCCAATATTTGAGATTTGGTACCCTGTGGTATTTCTGTCTATGGATAAAGCCGCCTGCCTGCCTGTCTGAGGGTGCTCTTGCTTCACGTCCCACAGTGCCAATGTGCGGCCCTACTCGTTCTATCCAATGATGCGGGAAGAACACAAGACTGTACAAAGGTAAAAGTGGTTTTCAGAACGCGAAGAGGAAGAGAAGGGAGGTGTGTAAATGCTGCCTGTTTGTTTGCTTGCCAGCTCGCCGGGCCTGCATGCCTTCCTCCTAGAATGAGGTTGATCCTCTTCCAAAACTAAAGCAAAAAGTAAAGCAGATCGTGGTATCTAAGTTACGCCCAGTCGTACGATATAGAATGTGAGACAAAAAAGAACTCCCCTCTTCCCAAAATGTGATGTGACCAACTTTCCTCGTCCCACAGGAGTCTGGTCACAGTCTAAACCGAACAAAATATTACTACCAGGTCCTTCCTCCTAGGTTATCGACCACCGATATCGCTCGAGTACCCATTATAACCGTCCGTCATCTGTGATTGTTGATGGTAGCCTTGTTGTGGTCCTGGTCCACTACTAACATATCCGCCCTCATCACCTTCATCATAGTATTCAGATCCGCTAGCGTCGAAGCTACTTCTGCCACTAGGATCATCGTCGAGTCCTACATCTCCCGCTGGCATGTCCGACCAACTCAAATTTGCAAGTGCAGGATATTGAGCAAGAAGTGCTGCAGGAAGTGTGTAGTTTCCACTTGCGTCCATTGGAAAGCCATTGGCATCAACTGGTATTGGTTGTTGCATGTTATGTTGCATACGTTGCTCTTGCCATAGCCGTTGACGTTCAATTGCCTCTTCATCCAGTAGTGGTTTGATGCATATCCGACCTGCTTCAGATCGGAAGTGTCGTCCTAGTGCATCTGCTCTTGCGAATCGGCGACCACAACCCCACTGGCCACCCTGCTTGAGCTCTCCTTTACACACAAACTTTTTCTCACCAGAGTGAAGTCCTTCGTGACGTTTCCGATCATGTTGTCGGGCGAAAGCCTTCCCACATACCGTACACACGAATGGACGCTCGTCGGTATGAGTACGAAGATGTGATCGAAGATTGTAGGCTCTGGTAAAGCGTTTAGGACATAGAGTACACTGAAATGTGGCAGGGTGCTTTTGGACGCGCTTGGCGTTTGCGTCAGGTGCGGCTGCTTGGTACTCTGGGTTTGCAAGACCAAGAATATAATCGCGGTTCGGAAGTGCTGAAGTCGATTGACGACGTCTACTACTCGGCGAGGAGGTTCCGGATCTATCGTTCGGTGATAGAGATCGATGTGACTCAGCAGCATGTGGGGTAAGACCTGAACCGAGTCCAGGGGACATGCCTCCTCCTGGTGACTGTTGACGGACCATTCCCGAAGGATTACTGTAGCCTGTATCAGAGACGGCTCTGCGACGGTTACGACCTGCTTCAATTAGCGACAATACTTGCACTGGGTATCCGAGTTCACAAACCTCTATCTGGCGGAGTTAACGCATCTTGATCCAGAGATGGTTTTGGAGGCTCAAAGCTATTTGTCCGCGATTGTGGCGCAAATTCAACATTGATTTCTGGGGGTGCCATCAAAGGAGCCTGCCCCATATCTATCGAACCATTTCCACCCTGCATTTGAGGGAACGACTCTTGACTTGGTGGCCCGTACATATTCGGTGGCTGTCCAAATCCATTGTTCATAAGCATAAAATTATTGTTCGGGGTTGGCATTTGTTGTGGAACGAGTCTTGGTGAAATAGCAGGACTATGAGCAGGACTTAGTCCACCATGAGGACTCGCTGCGTGTTGCGCTTGGGAATCTGATAATGAGAAGTTCTGGATACCCAGGACTTCCTGATAGAGATGGTCTTGGGGTTGTTGCATTGGGGAACGGTGTTGTTCGATTGATTCAAACGCGTCATGATGACCAAGATTTGGAGAATGACTAGTTGAATGAACAGAGACGTCTGAATACTCTGACGGTGTTCTGCGGTGGGTAGTGAACTGAGGTGCCATCATGGGCCATTCCTGTTGGTGACCCTGGGGAAAAGCGGCGCTCTCAGGACCTAGAGATGCGTTTCTGGAATGACCGGGCGAAGATTGAAATGGGCCTTGATTGAAAGAAGGTGATTGATGTGCCGAAGATGGGGATCGCGTGCCAGGTGGAAGCAGTCCTGGCGGCGTTGGAGTGTGATTTGGTGGGGATGACATCTCGAGCTCAGCGGGGTTAATTGATGAAGTGCCAACTGTTTGAGAGGGGACTTCGTTCATGAAGAATGACTGCTCGCCGAATTGATCACTCTGGCCGGGAGTCGAATACAACGAAAAGTCGCCCTCGTTGAAGTTGGAAGAGAGCAGTTCTTGTGTGAAACTCCGCTGGGGTGGGGCAAATGGGGAAGGTTCTTCTTGTTTGAATTGAGTACTGAAATCCTGAGGAGCAAATTGGGTTGAATCATCCGGCTTATATTGAGTATTGAAGTCCTGCGAGGTAGCGTACGCGGGAGCAGATAACCCGGCCGAAGTAAATTGTTGGTTCTGTTGTTGGCCCAAAAAATCACCTTCACCGTACGAGGGAAGGGTACTAGATGAATTGAAGTTGCTAGCAAGGAAATTCTGGTTGGTATCTGATAGTGCGGGATCCAATGCAAGTCCTAATCCTACCGACGCGACATTATCCTGGAACTGCGGCACCGGTGAATGCTCTCGACTTATATGACTTTGTTGATGCCCTCCAGAGGGAGATCTCCCACGTTGTGGATCCATGTCAAAGTTTGTTGTGATAATTATTCTTAGAACAGATTGAGGTTGCTGCGTTTGAACCGGTAATCAGCCTCACAGGCACGGTGGCTGAGTGCGGAGGCTATGCGAAACGAGGCGATATCAACCCCGTCAACCAACGACAGCTCGGTATTTGGTCGAACGTCTGTGTTTCGGATCTATCTTAGCTTTCGTCGTGAAAGCAGAGGTCTCGAGTATTTTGACAATTCTGACGTCGTGTTGATGGTGCACGCTGCCCCGGTAGAAAAGCGCAGGCGGCGGGCGATGGGCGGTTGCAAAGAGATCCCCCGCAATCCGGAGCGAGCCAATCTGTTATCGCAGACCTTGTGTATGACAGCTTTGTGCGGTTGTCTCTTCCCCCGAAGCTTTGTTTGTGTGTTGGACTACGCGGCGAGGTGAGAGCCGGTGGTAGAATGTAAGGTGAAGTGCCCGATTGTGATTTCTCGCGATGGGTGTGAGGGGGGTCCGGCGCCGATGGTGATCTGGTGTGCAGATGCAGAGGTCAGGTACGGAGCAGTCCCGTACGTAAATTTAGAAGAGTTGGCGCTGGTGGAGCTCGATCTAAAGACGCATAACATGTGTCAGCGCCAGAGTGGAAAGATTCAGGACTGCGCAGAGAGGGAAAAGAGGAAAATGTCTCTGTTGATGTCCTTGATGTCCTTGATGTCCTTTTCAGAAGTTGGAGGTCCGGGTAAGGCTGATTTGGGGGTCAGGGGAGAGGGTCGCGGTTGTGCGCTTACCTCGTGCTTGTGCTTGTGCGTGTGCGTGTGGCCGCTGCTCTGGCTCGTCTGGCTCGTCTCCTTTGGGGTCGGGAAGCTCGTGGTTTCGTTTCAAGTGGACAGTGCTTCTCCTTGAATCCTATGCGCGCAATAATGCGAACCGTGGCGTGGGCGAGCGACGTGCTGAGGAGAGACAAACTCTGGACAGGAGCGATAATCGAGATGATCGAGTCGACCGTATGCGGAGCGGCTATCGATGGAGCGCGGCAATGATGAAGCGGTGGTGAGGAGGTCTCGTAGTTGCAGTCCGATAGAGGTAGGAGAGAGTGGAAAGGGCCAGGTGAGGGCGGAGCGGGTGTGGATGTTGCAGAGATGAAGCTATCTTGAGATGAAGAAGAAAGCGCTCGCGGTGGCTCACTTCACGCTCGAACTCTCTCTGACGCCCAGCGCTGCTCTCAGAGCGCGCATCACCATTGGAAAGTGGGCCCATAACGTCGCAAATGGTCTCTATCGTTGACAGAACAAGCCCAAGGCACGAACCTGCAAGACACGAGCAACGCAAGGGTCCTTTCGCCTATTGGGCAGACTGCCATACTTCGAAGTACAAGTGATACGTACCAAGTACCCTACGTACATCTTCCGTACTGGGCCTTTTCCACTGCAGCCTATACTTTGCTAGATGGCAATTCAGATCAATCAGATCGCGAAGTCCTGCTTTTCACCGTTTGATCAGCACTTTAGACATGCAGTACATTCAGCTGGAAAGTGGCGCGAAGGTCGATAAACGATGGAATCACTGCTGTTCCTGGCCCGCAGACCCTAAGGAGCACGCAAGGCAGATTCTGGATCGATTTTGGTAGATCCATCCTGAACGGCTTCGAAGACGGTCTCCATGTCAGAAATTTGGTTCATGATGCTATACCGGTTGCGACTTTCGCGAGCTTGTCTTGTTCACGAAGTATGGCTTGATATCTTGAAAGGATACTTGAGGCTTCTCCAACCCTCACGATCTTTCTTCCAAAGTCTCGTAACCACTGCCATATTTCCTCAAGAGGTTGAGGTTAGACAGCAGGCACCATCATGCACTCGGGTTAGTTTGCTATGAGGATCAACAACATCATGATCAGATTCTCCATCCTGTTAACGTTAGCCCGCATCCATTCTAGGAGAGTCTGGTGTGACAACTTTAAACCTCCTTGCTTATCACTTCGCTCAACATGAGCATCTGTACCAATACGCAAGAACTTCCTTCTTCCACGACAGGATGAGTGTTCTGGGAACCGCACCCTGCCAATTATATCTATGAAGGGAGGCAGAGGAAGAACGCATGGTCCATTTATCCATCCCGCCAGCGCCAGCTACGAGCTTTCGTGGAAAGACTTTTGGTTACGTCGGCTGCTCAATCAAATGCATGACCACCTGGGCAATGACAGAGTGAAGCATGATTCGACCTACTCGACTCTTCCTACACTGGAAATCGATCTGCTCGCATCTCGCATCTACGCTCGCAGAGCCCAAGACTGGCGATACTCTCACGGGTGTATTTCTCGATTCATCGTCCCATCCCATTGCATGCTGCATTTCGCATCGCACATTGGGTTCCGCATGCGCTCTTTATGACCACCAACATGAGATCTGCAAGTAAGAACAAATATCAGTCCGCTGAACAAGATCCTTCTTTTCAGTGATATCCAGACAGTTGTCCAAAAGTCTCAAGACTATAGCAATGCAGTGTCATAGATATTGCCAAGTCCAACAATGCAATCTTCAACGATGCTATTTCTAGCGAGCTGGGGAACTATACTTATAATTGCATCATCTTGGGAAAACCAGCTTTGAGACCACGAATTTTCAGAAGCCCTCGGATGGAGGACTCAGAAACATGAAGATGCATTTACAACTGTCTGATAGAAGCATCATCTGAACCACATGCTGTGAAGAGTATATCCAATCATTCTCGGGTGATTAAGCAGACTCGCATAGCCTGTGTGGTGGACCAACAAACATGTCTGTTGAAATGTACGAGCGTCTCAATTTCAACACCAATGCTATCGAATGTCGGCCCATCACGATGTCCACAACCACGAATGCGGACTGTTGCTTGCTGGGCGGCGGCCGCCTCGAATCGACCGGTACATTCATGGTCGTGAGAGCGGTTGAAACACCAGCACTAAAGAATGCAACACGTCGAGAGACTCGCAAGCAGTCTGATAGGGCATGCAGAAATCTCAAAGCTGCAGAATCCAACAGCATTTACCAAAAGCAGAGGAATACCCGATACAAAGGTCACTTAGGTAAGTCTGTCCTGAGCACAGGCCCGCAATTCCAATGATTTCAACAACCTGACTGATGATGAGGTAGGCACCTCAATCGCACAACCTTGGAACTGCTTGTAAATCATCACGTTATCATTTTTCATATGGGCAGTGGAGCGGCAGGGTGCTTATTAAAGATGACAACTCTGGTCCGTCGCTTAGCTGGCGCCCCCCTGGACCATCGCCTGACAGGGGTGCTTCTGCAGAATTCCGAACGAACAATAAATAACGTCCCTCCTTCCCCTCGTCGAACAAAGAACTCAATCCATTACTCCATTCCAATTCACCATCTCATCTGAGGCACTCTTCTCGCTCATCTCAATTGGACTTTTCCCCCCAAGTTACATTCAATCAATCCGTCGCCATGGCTCCTAAGGTTGCGATCGTCTTTGTAGGTCTCCCTTTACCCCACATTGCCCCTCATCAACAGTTACACTCCTCACACCAACCCGGCAATATCGTCGCAACATCTCCAAATGCTAACCATGAATGCTCGCAGTACTCCATGTATGGCCACATCAAGCAGCTCGCCGAAGCCGAGAAGGCTGGTCTGAAGAAAGCTGGCATTGAAGCCGACATCTACCAAATCGCTGAGACACTTCCAGAAGAGGTTCTCACCAAGGTACGCTCTCCTCCCGTCCCAAGCTTCCCTCAAAGAAGACTTGGCGAGACATCTCGAAAGCAATGCTAACTTGACTCCCCTCCAGATGCACGCCCCAGCTAAACCAGACTATCCCATCGCCGACGCCAAAACCCTCGAGGCCTACGACGCCTTCCTCTTCGGCATCCCAACCCGTTACGGCAACTTCCCAGCACAATGGAAGGCCTTCTGGGACACCACCGGCGGCCAGGTAATCCCTTTCCCCCCATCCCTTCCATCACCCAAACTAACACACACCTCACAGTGGGGAACCGGCGCCTACTGGGGCAAATACGCCGGCGTCTTCGTCTCAACCGGCACCCCAGGCGGCGGCCAAGAATCCACCGTGATGTCCGCCATGTCCACGCTCGCGCACCACGGCATCATCTACGTCCCTCTCGGTTACAAGACGTCGTTCCCCATCCTCGCAAACCTAAGCGAGGTGCGTGGCGGGAGCCCCTGGGGCGCGGGCACGTTCGCGGGCGCGGACGGCAGTCGTCAGCCTACGGCGTTGGAGCTGGAGTTGGCGACGACGCACGGGGAGAGTTTTGGGGGCGCCGTGATGAAGGTTGCTTTCAATTGACTTGCCGGGGAGAAGGGGGATGGGAATGGAGTGAAGGGAGCTGATAAGGGGAAGAAGGGCGTGGAAATGGAGAAGGAGGGACCGTGTGGACTTCCTGCGAAGTGTACTATTCTTTGAATACCATTTAGCCGATGCGGAATTGAGAAATATGAGTTCCCTATACTTCACCAGAATCGATGCTCATATACGGTAGTGGCCTAACCTTTTACCCTACGGAGTTGAGAATATGCTTCGAAGATGCAAACATAGGAAAGTGTGATGGCACGAAGAAAATGGTCATGAAGCTTCTTGTGAGGTTTCTCATGTTGATTGAGTTCGTATACATTAGCGATACTATCTTTACCGCATCTTATGCGAATGAGCCCGTTCTATGCAATGCAATGCATCTTTGGTATAACCCATGCAATCAACCAATCGAACGAAGCATCATACTTCATATCGTATCCTATGCATTCCTATACCCAAACACCAAGCTATGCAGAACACCACATTACACAAAAGAAATCCTCTAATCAAGTCCCTCTCCATTGAGAATGCTCTTCAGGATACCCGCTCCAAGACCCTCCACAGCTTGCGCAACTTCTTTCTCGCCAACACAGCTACCGACTCTCTTCTCATCGCCAGTCCCAATACCGAATCCAAATTTGCGGGATCGGCTCGGGGTGCCTACTCTCGCCAAGGAACCGTTCCTTCCATCCACTGCGCTGATCAAAGATAAAGTCTCCAAACTGCCAACCACATCTCGAAATTCAGTGCTGGTGAGGGGATGGAGGATCGAATCGCGAGTACATAATGTACAGTACACGTCGTATAGTGCTTTGATGGTAGGTGCCACGTTATTGGACTTCGAAGGTGTTGCCATTACATTCGCTGCAGCTATTCTCTTGCGCTTTTCTAAAGCTACAAGTGCGCAAAGGGCTGCCTTTTGTTGTAGATTCAATGTCTTGAGTCTCTGACTTGCTCCATTACCGAAAGTCGAAGATGTTATTTTGTTAACGTGAGCAATCGAGGCTCGAGGAGCAGTTTCGGGTGTGAGTGTGGCAAGTGATTGAGAGAGGGTTTTCGGCTTGAAGGTCTTCTCAGGAGAAGTCCCAGGTGGAGAGGAGAAGTTCACATTCTCTTCTAGGGGTCTCTTAGAGGGACTGCTTAGAAGAAGCTGTTCTCTCAACAGAACCTCATGTTTTTGCTTCACCTCTGATTCCACCACATCAATTGCGCGCCGACAGATATCAAAAGCCTTGCGTAGATCGCCAGTTTGACTAGAGACCTTTCGAGAACATAATTCGATGGCTGCAGGATGAAGGAATGGCAGATAATCAGGTGTAGAACTATCTTTACTGACGAGAGATCTTAATTTGGCGGTAATCACAGCTTTGATTTGAGCTGCGCTGTACGGGAGGAAAGGCAGTAATTGAGGCTTCATGTTTCGCGCCTTCAGCCGAGGTAAGAATCGATCCGTCAAGTCCAAAGCGTTAGCGATGCCGATTAATATCAGATGCGAGGACTTCTGTAAAGACCATTCGAAGAGCTTATATAGAATTTCCAAATCCAAGGTAAGAACATGGTCGATCTCGTCCAGCGTCACCACATAAATGTTCTTGCTCTTCTTCGCTGGAGCAAACATCCTTTGGAGTGTTTTAATCTCCTCGCCCTCCAAGATTTCCTCATATTCGCAAAACATTTCCAATAACATTCCATACAGATCGCTCGACGTTTTGAGGCTCATGCAATTGACGTATGCTTTTTGCACTGTCGGAGACGTTTCGAGCTCCGTAGTAACTTCGTTGACCATGGCACTTTTCCCAGTACCAGGTGGCCCGCTAATGTAGATGCAGCCTCCCGATGTTTTATTGATGTGGCCTTCCATGAATGCAGTCAATTCCTGCTTCTCTGCGTCCCTGCCAATGAGCTTTCCAGGTTCTGAACTTCTCGTGAACAGTTGTCGCGCTCGGCTATATACTGTAGTAATTGATCCTCCTGGAGTTGTGGGCGTTCGAGGTGTTCGAGGTGTGAGCGCTTTACCGACAACCGTGACTCGATGTCTTGGGGTAATGGGAACCTTTTTCGACAGGGCGTCTCTGTGTCTTGGAGTCTCCGGGGTAGGGACTTGTACGCAAATATTTTCATCTATTACTAGTCAGCTCCATTCTTACCGCCCATATAACAACATTAGTGAGGGGCCGCGCGTCGTACCATCTTGCATTGACAGAGACACCCGTCGGCCAAGAATGTGGAATTTATTGACTTTCGAACGTGCTGAAAGCGGACTCGAAAGCTTGTCGAGGTCCATCGAGTCGCCATCGCGGCCGTTGGTGGAAAAGGGGCTTTCATTCTCGTCATTGTATATTTCTTCGCGTGCTTGTCGCTTTGCGCGTGGTATAGGAAGTTTCGTGGCTGTATGAATGTTAACGAGTACCTCGAGGAGAGTAAGGAGAGAGGCGTACCTGAGTCTGTCGAGCTTCTTGTACGCTTTCCCAAAATTGTAGAAGGCATGGCGGGAGAGTTCCTGCCACAACTGTGAGAGGAAAGATTGTCGCGGGGTGGAGGGAAAGTGGTATGGTGGTGGACAATTCGTTGAAGAGAAAGTACGAAGGAGAGCGAGAGGTGGAAATAGTACGGAGTACTGGGTGGAGTACTGGGGACTGAGTGAGAAACGCGTCGATCGCGACTTCTACGCGTGCACGTACCAGGTACAGACCAGAAACGCGAGAACTTGAAAGCACTTAAACTACGATCACGTGGTGAGCCCTTACGCCACAGGTAGGGCAACGCATCACGCACGGGCCGAGCCTCGCTCTGGACAGCTTGGGCCAGCTTCGAGCTTTTGTAACCTTGGACCTTGGAACCCAATACTTGTCAGCATGATAGCGGGGCAGCTAGCAGCTAGCAGCTAGAAGTAGCAGCTGTCAGCGCCAAGCAGGATCTCGAGCGAGCTTGCGACCGAAGATGGTTGGTCGCCCTCCCACACGACTTCAGATCAATAGGGCCTGTTTTCAATCAGTCGTCTTGCGCAATGCAATGTACTGTACGGAGAACGTACAGTACAGTACCTAGGTATTGCCTGGTCGTGGTGGGGGAAATGCTCTATGGACTCGGGATCACATCGAGTCCCAAGCGTTATGCGCCGGGATGGACAGCAGTGCAATCATTGACTTTCCACGTCCTACGAACAGACTATACGAAGCATGGGCACTTGGTCTACTCGGCGGCAAGCAAATCTCTTCTCTCCTTCCTATCCAGCCGCTTATTCCCTCGTTGCGACTCGTTCATGCTGAAGAAATGTACCTTCACACGTCTCCTCGTCCTGTAGCCGCCGGGACTTCGTGGATTTGATGGTGCCTCCCGCAGGCGCTCTCGACCCCACCCAATCATCGTCAACCCCACTTGCCCCAGCGACCTGGCTCGCCTGCAAAAGCATGGAAGACGGGCTCTACGCTCATGAGTCTCATCAGGTCAAACCGGACGGCGCTGGCTGATTGCTGAGATATTTCTCTGCCTCATCTGCCTGCTTTCAGACTCTCACCAAAGATCGTCCGCCTCTCAGCTTTACGCATCTCGACTTTGCTCTCCTACGAGGCCTCTATTGCGGTCGCAGATCCGTACTGTGCTGTACATACTCGAGCACTTCTGGCACGACTCACTCCCCGCACCGATCTGTGCCTCCTGCCCACGATACAGTAGCTTACCCGTCGACATCTCCAAAAATAACACGCTGTGCGTCACTTAGCGAATCCTTCATTGGATAATTCAACATCGTACCTGGCCATGGCAGGCCGTCAAGGGAGACCGGATGAGGAGCTCTTCTTGTCAAGACCCTCGAATAACGGTGGTGATAGTCCTACCGTCGAGCCTTTGAGGATTCATAAGCCCAATAGCCCGGAACCTCAATCGTCACATCGAGGGGCCGCCAGAGTGCCACCACCGTCCACCAAGATGTCGTTCCCACTGCCTCCCGGCGCCTCCAGCTCTGCCAGCCCATTACCATACCCCGACGACGATGAAGACGACGCATACAGCCCTCCACGTTCCGAAACTCGTCCCTATCGCGCTCCATATCCAGAAGACAAAAGACCGGCTAGGTCGGGAGGCTATGGGGGTTCGCCGAATGAACAAGCAAGGCCAGGAGCTGGTGGGAGGCAAGCGTCCAACGATACAGCTCCTCGATTAATGACGAGTCCGATTGATAAGAAAGGGCCTGGTTTGGCAGAACGACGTGGAACAGCGCCAAAACCTCTACCAGAGTCTCCAGGTCCCGATATTCCGGATAAGGAAGGCTTATTTGCAAAACCCGTGAGAAGGGATACCGCGCCGGTTGTGGCAGTAGCAGCGCCATCAAAGCCAGCAAAAGGCAGACGTCCTTCAGAGACGGGACCAAACCCTTACCCCGATTACCATCAACAGTACTTTCCCCCTCCGAACTCAGGACCACCACAATCGACTGCTACACCACCAAGGGACAATCTAGCTGCACCTACACCAAGTGGCATGAATCGATTCTCCTCTACAGCTTCTACATCTACGACAAGGGCAACTCGAGGTTCTCCCCCACCTCCCGAAACACCCATCCTTGGTCCCGGTGATCCAGCAGCGGGTGGTGGCATTGAGGCTAGATATGCGGCCGCGGGAATATCTGGGACTGCTACTCTAAGTAGTCTTCAAGCACAGAATGCTGCAGCAGCCCAACGTCAACATCAATATGGCCCTCCCCCGGTTCCGCAATTACCACAAACACCTGGATTGCCAGTTCAACAGCATGCACCAAGACCGTGGACGCCGACCGAATCTCCAGAGGCCAATCCCCATGGCCCACCTACTGTCTATCAAGGGTTGAACGAAGTGACAAACCACCCGTCTACTTCACCCCCTCCAGCCATCCGGCAAAACGGACCCCAATCTACCGTCGTTCCACAAGCTCCCAATTCTTTCGAGCAAGATTTTCAGAGGATGCAAATGTCACCGTCTCCTCCACCAGCTTACTCCAGTGTCACACCAGGGGCCAGTGCCTCTTCATATCCTGCTGAGAAGGGAGGGCGCGCCGCTGCACCAGCTGCTATCAGTACTGCACCTAAGCAGAATGTTGCTCCTCCTTTGATGTCACCAGAATTGCAGCATCCTGGTCATCCCGCGTTTGCAAATGATCCTCGACAGGAACCTGTACAGCCGCAGCCAATTTCGCAAGCTGTTCCTATTTCTCAACCGCAACAACAACCGCAACAACAACAGCAACACATGCAATCGCCACAACCACAAATACAGCAACCCCAATTACAACACCCTCAGGCTCAAGGACAACCTCAAGCCGCAGCGAACTCTTCTCCATTCCAAGGCGCGGGCCCATCATCGCCTCCACCCCTTCCAGAAGGTTGGATAGCACATCTGGATCAAAACTCTGGTCAATACTACTATATTCATTTGCCGACACAAGCCACGCAGTGGGAGTTCCCCAAAGGCCCAACCCCATTAAATCATGACATCGCCCCTCTTTCTCCCGTAATGTCTACCTATGGGAATGCGATGCTGTCTCCAGGTCTAAGTGCATTTGGTAAGACGCCTTTAGGTTCCCCTGGATTTCCACCAAATACTCCTGGGTACGCAGAGAGTATCATGAGTATGACATCTCAAACGCCTACCACAGCAGGATTTTCTGGGCCTCCACCTAGCGCCGGTGTTGACATGTATAAGATCGCACCAACCAATGGTGTCTACTTCGGACCGTATCTACGATATGTCAATATGGATATGGAAAGAGGAGTATGGCTTGGGACTATTATGCTCGTAACCGACGGACCACAACCACCTACAATCCACATCCACCAAAGTGTCGATTTGTCACCTGATCCTCGTCAGTTGAAGGCGAATCCTATCTTTACTCATCAAAGATGGACATTCTATCGATACGACATAGACTTGCAGATGGGTGAGGGACCTGGGGATAAATGGACATATGCTATCACCTCTCATCTTGGTTGTACAAGATATGAGTTCTTAGTTGCTGGTCGGTATGAGACGAATTGGAGATTTATTGCACACTCTGGCAATGACTTTGCTATGAACACCAATCCTACCGAGCGCTCAAAGCTTGGTGGAATCGGCTTCATGTGGAAGGACATATTGCAGAAGAATGTTGAATGTGGTGGTTTTCATGTACAGCTCGGATTGGGAGATCAGATCTACGGTGATCGGCTTTGGAAGGAGATTCCATTGCTCAAGCAATGGCTTGCCATGAGCGGCAAAGATAACCGGAAAAGCGCAGCGTGGACAGCGAGACATGAAGAAGATGTTTCACATTCTTACTTCCACTACTACACGAGTCATTTTGATCAACCATATTTGAGAGAAGCTTTCGCTCAGATTCCACACATCCTACAAATTGATGATCATGATATGTAAGTCTTAGCCTGTTGGTTTCGAAAGATATACTGACCTCTCGTAGTTTTGACGGTTTTGGATCATACCCAGAATACATGCAGAATTCGAACATGTTCAAAAACATTGGCCGTATTGGAATTGAAATGTATCTTCTTTTCCAGCACCACACTACCTTGGAGATTCTTCGTAACGTCAGTACCGATGTTGACCTCTTTACCATCACTGGATCAGGATGGCACTTTGTCAAATATCTTGGGCCAGCGGTCGTAGTAGTCGGTCCAGACTGCCGCTCCGAACGTAATCAGCGACAGGTCCTTGCAGGTCCGACTTATCAGGGTATCTTCCCTAAAGTCGCTACTCTACCACCTAGTGTACAGCACTGTATCTGGATGATATCTGTCCCGATCGTTTATCCGCGTCTAGAGAGTGTTGAAAGTCTGGCACATACAATGGCGACTGGAAAGAAGGCTGTGACTGGCACATATAACCTGTTGGGTAAAATGACAAGTTCTGTTGCTGGAGTTGTTGGTGGCAGAGAAGCAGTAGCCTCTGGATTCTCGCAAGTCAAGAAAGCCGTTGGTAAATCTGGTTTGATGGGAGGAGTTCTCAACACCTTTGGTGACATTGATATCGCTGATGAGCTTCGTGACATGTGGACCCATGAATCCAAAGATCTCGAACGAACATATCTCATCCGCACACTTCAAGGCATTGCAAATCAGAAAGGGATACGCATGACTTTCTTATCAGGAGGTTAGTCTCCCCTCATACCACTAACTCTTCGTGTTTGTACTAATGAAAGTATCATAGACGTCAATTGCTGTGGCGCCGGATTAGTACATGATCCTTCTCATCCCTCCGACCACAAGACGATGTATCAAATAATTTCTTCCGCCATTGTCGCCGCACCACCACCATCCTACGTTTTGAAAATGCTCCACAACAACAAACCTCTTTACGTCCCAGCCAACGGGCAAAAGTCCACAAATCAAGTTTCTGACACAAAAGAAGATATGATGGAAATATTCCAAACCGACACCACTGGTGGACCGAGAGAAATGAAGAAGTTGATGGGACGAAGAAACTATGTGGCGTTTGTAGCGTACGATCCAGACGGGTTAAACCCGAGTATCAATGGAGGAAACGGGAGCCTGCATAGCGGTCAGAACGGGCTGAAGAAATTGAGTCTAGCGGTAGATTTCGTGGTTCAGGGCGATGGAGGATTCAGTCCCCCAACCAAGTATGGCCCAGTCATTGTGCCTAGCCTTGAGTTTGGACGATGAGCGGGAGACGCGATGACGAGAGTGGTATATGCATTTAACGGCAGAGACATCTTGCGTTTATGAATGACGATATCATTTCAGCATATGGGAATAGGGAGTTGGTTTATTAGCGTTGGGTTTTCTCTCATTCGCGTATCGAGATTGGAGGTGGATTTCCATGATGTTAGAGCGAGATAGCGTGAGTTGAAGATATACTTGATCGTATTCATTGAGCTGGATTGTGATGAGAAAAAATTAAGTAAAGACACAATTTCAGTACTCAAGCAGACAGATATAAGATGAAGCAAATCCAATTCCTCTTCACCATGGCCCTCGGAAGGATCAACCGGCACCCAACCCATCAGACCCCCTCCCTGGTGCCCTCAAAGCTAAACTACGTCACAACAGTACCCTTCGCCCAAATACAAATACAAATACATGACATGAAATGAAAAACGGGGTTTCGCCATTCGCATTTGATTATATGCATGTAAAACCTGCTTTTTCGTGCGTAGCGAGCCACGGAATTGGGAGGTAGGGGTTAGGTGAGTAATCGTCTTTGATGGCGGTAAGCGAGCTCGGCTGATGATTAAGAGGTGAGTACAGGTAAGACTGTAATACGGATGGACGTCGGGTGGAGTAAGGTGTAGATAGATGGGGTGGATTGCTGGATGAGATGGATGGGATGGATGAGTGTACCTTACATTGTACACGGTATTCTAAATGGAAGGTGGAAGTGGAGAGGGTATTGTT
Organism: Chaetoscypha palmicola; assembly: GCA_003988945.1. Taxonomy (NCBI): domain Eukaryota; kingdom Fungi; phylum Ascomycota; class Leotiomycetes; order Helotiales; family Helotiaceae; genus Chaetoscypha; species Chaetoscypha palmicola. Next base: position 191,470 of record QYAH01000028.1, on the reverse strand, counting down.
GAGAATTGAGTTGTATATATCTGTATATTGATGATGATAGCAGAGATTATAGTACAAAGTTAGGTGTAAATCTCTACTCTACGCACGGTCATACAGGCTTAGTAAGCACTATTTCAACAGGTATGGGGTGGTTGGACAGCACGATGGTAGCGAGGAGATGTACGGTAATAGCAGTGCGTTACCGGTACACGGGGTCTAGATGATGGGATGGATGGCTCGGGTCTAGATGAGATGGAAAGGGATTTGGATTTGTGATCATGATGGATGGCGATGAAGGGGGTGAGAGGAGGGGTATATAAGGATTGGAATGGGGGTGAGGGGAGGTTAGTTACATTCCATCTCCAGCTACACATCGATCGCCAACCTCTAACATTCTATAAGATGTTCGCCCACAATACGATCCTCCCCCTCATCCTCCTCATCCCCTCCATCCTCGCCAATCCCGCAAAACACTACCCCATGGCAGATAGAACATCCTACATCACCACTCCAGATGGAACGTCTATTTACTACAAAGACTGGTACCTCTCCCCCTCTCACATCTCCCTCCTTCCCAATCAAACCTCCAACAATCCGTCTAACACACCACAGGGGCAATCCCCACGGACAACCCATAGTCTTCTCCCACGGCTGGCCCCTCAGCAGCGACAACTGGGAAAACCAAATGTTCTTCCTCGGGCAGCACGGCTACCGCACCATCGCGCACGACAGACGCGGTCACGGACGAAGCAGTCAGCCCTGGACCGGCAACGATATGGATACCTACGCAGACGTAAGTCTCCCTTCCCCTTCCCCCTCCGCGAACACTCACACCCCTCCCTCAGGATCTCAACGTCCTCTTCGAGCATCTCAATCTGAAGAACGCAATGATGGTAGGCCACAGCACCGGCGGCGGTGAAGTCATCCGTTTCCTCGCGCGCCACGGCACCTCGCGCGTCAGCAGCGCGGTCCTCGTCGATGCCGTCCCGCCGCATCTCGTGCTCTCGCCGAATAGTCCTCACGGCTTGCCCATCTCCGTATTCGACGGATTCCGCGCAGGCATGATTGCGAACCGCGCGCAGCTGTTTCTTGATATTCCTAGTGGGCCGTTTTTCGGCGTGCGTATCCCCCCCACCAAAGCCCCCTAGGTATAGAGGCAGGCTGACGTCTACAGTTCAACCGCCCGAACGCAACCGTATCGCAAGGCCTGATAAATTCATGGTATAGCGAGGGCCTGCAATCGAGTTTCGTAGGGTCGTATGAATGTATCAAGGCGTTCTCGGAGACGGATTTCACGGAAGACATGCGAGAGTTGGATTTGCCGGTGTTGTTGCTGCATGGGACGGATGATCAGGTGGTGCCGATTGATGCGAGTGCGAGAGAGGGGATTAAGTTGTTGAGGAGGGGGATTTTGAAGGAGTATCCAGGTGCTCCCCACGGAACCCCGAATATTTTTATCCAGGAGGTAAACCATGATTTACTCTCTTTTGTCCGGACTGGGAAACCGGTCGCTTAGCTCAATCACAAAAAGCACAACAACCACAACAACATCAACATCCTCTCCCTGTCACGTATCTCGAGTTCCAAATCTAGTTTCCACGCCTCCGACGCCTCACCGTAGAGAGGGAAACAGACCTGATAGAGAGAAGACGGGGACGACTTTAGGGCGGAGGGATAGATATGTATGAAGAAGAGATGGATAGATGAATATATAGATAGAATTTGATTTTATAGCGGAGTGCGAATTGCATATTGAAGAATAAAAAACTTGTGGTTGAGAAAATTGCGTATGTATACTTTCTATGTGTAGTACAGTATACGTCTCTTGGTGGAACTTAATGGTGGGTGGTGGATGGCTATATGTGAAAAGGGGGTTCGGCTATTTGGGGGATGGAGGGATAGTCTGGTTGATGGATGATGTATCGGAGGAATCTATGAGATGGAGGAGTATATGTTATCTGAGGCGAGGAGTGGGTGGGGAGACGGGCTTGTATATATGAAATTTGTGAATCTGATTTTGTTGTTAGATGGATGGGAGGATGGAGGAGGTTGGGTAGGCTTAATTGTGAGGTCAAGGGGTCGAGAAAGAGGAGAGCCGATGAAAAGATGAAAAGGATAGGATAGGACATGATAGTATATGCTCCATCTCCAAACCACCAGCACTACTAACTAATACCCCTGCTGGCCCCTCCATTTCTCCTCCCACCCCGGAAAAAACGGACTCTCGCTTAACGTCTCCTCCTCCCAATCCTCTGGCACCATCCCCTTCTCAACCTGCTCCCTCGCCCACTCCTCCAACTTCGGCAGCACGACATGCTCCGTATGCCACGTCCCCTTATACTCCATCAAACTCTCCTTCCCATCTCTCAACACCTTCGCCAGCAACGCCGGCACATACGGCTCGTCCCTAAACTCCGTGACAGGCGTAAACAGCGCCGTGAAATTAAACACCACGCCCCCACTCAACGGCATCCGTCTCAGCGTCTGCCAATCCACGCGAAAATGACAATCCTCAATCTTAACATCCGGATCCTGAACCTCGCGCAATTTCTCATGCGGATCGCCAGGTGGCATGAACAACGGCGTGCCGACTTCTATTCCCCATGATCCGCGCTGGATAGGCTGATTGGCGGGCATCTTGCTGAAGTAGCGGTCCATGGAGAAGGCCATTTTTTCGGCGTAGTCGGGGATGGGTTTGTGGATGTCGCGGAGGCAGAGGCCGATTTTGGTGCCGACGTTCCAACCGAGGGAGGAGCAGACGACGCCGGCTCGCATGTAGTAGAGCCCGTCGGTCTCGTTGCGGAGGACGATGGCGAAGTCCTCGGGGATGTTGTTGAGGAGGATGTGGAGGGGGGGTTGGCTTGAGACGAGGGTTGAGGTGTTGAGGAGCTTGTTTTGGAAGATGGTGCCCTGGGGGGAGGGAATGAGGGAGAAGTAGGTTGGGAAGCGGGAGGTGTAAAATTGGAGGGTTTGTTCCATTAATTCTTTGCATACTAGTTCGGAGCCTGGTAGAAAATCTAGGACGGCGGAGCCGTGGGTGCGGAAGAGGGATTGGCGGGTTTTAATTAAGGATGCGTAGGTTTTGTCAATTTCGAGCCACCAGTCGGGCTCCAATTTGGTAAGGGCTGTGATTATTGTCAACCCATGTCTAGGATGGAGGAAGAGAAAGACCAACACATTGTTTGGTGGTAGTTCCATCGTAGAGGTCTATATGGTCTTGGAAGTGCTTTCGCAGGATCGAACTCCTTATAGGGCTTTGGAAGTGGGACGCCAGTTAGAATATCATAGGCCGGAAAATCACCCATTGTTTTTATTTCGTCGGTTGAGAAGCCAGTTGGTGTATATTTGGTGGATCGAGTATCCGTATAGCACGCCGCCATCGGTAATCCATCCTTGACGAATCGGTCTGTAGAAGGATCAGAACCTAAGAGGATCTTTTTGTTTGCTGCTGAAGCTGCTTTGGCAACTTCAGGGAGAGTTGAGCGAAGAGATGGCGGAAATGTGTTCACGTAACCTGTGGTCGAGGTTGTGGAGGAAATCGCTGCTTTCTTTTCAGCGGTACCAGGAGATATTGATCGCGGTGGTGTTGAAGCTCCAGACGCACGTCGACGAGAGAAGCGGAATCGATCCAGGATTGAAGCTCGTCGACGCTGATTGAAAGCGAGGAAAGAGAAAGATGATAAAAGGAAGATAGCTCCAAGACCTAGGAGCCATTGGTTTGCGAATTCCATAAAAGACTCCATGATGTAGCGACAACTGACTCCGACTGGCGTAAGGGAGAGGAGCGAGGAATGGTAACCAATCGCTGTCCTACTTTGATTCGATCGTCGGTAATATTCGCATAGGATCACACCTTGCCATCAATCTTTCAACATCGACTTGATCAATGGCGGAGGATGTAGATGATATATGGACGTCCTAGTGATTCTAACCTCAGCCAGACAGAAATCTAGATGTCAATCAATGCCAGTGCCAGGACCCCACACCAAAGTCAGTGGAGTCGAAGTGCGGGATAGGAGCCCAGAAAACACTTGTACCGAAGAGGCAAAAGAATTCGGAAAGCTTGACACGATAAAGCACATACCAGTGGGTCTATGGCTCAGCAGCATCAACAGAAAGCGCTGAAGTTGAAGATGAAGGAAGAGAGATAGTAGAGGAAGTTGCAAGAAGAGCGTAGTGGACTGATGAATGCAATCGCTTGATTAATAATGCGTCTTAAACTTCATTGACAACCACCACCAGATCAGAGCACGTTAGTCCGTTTAGGTAGGAGCAGCCTTCACTGAAAGACCGCCAGGCTGGGTAGGAGGTAAGAACATCACCTGGGCATACAGTAACGCCATGAAGTTACTGTAGATCCGGACGACAGCCAGGCCAAGTCACCGTTTACCTCACCATCCACCATCCACCATCGACATTAGTCAATATGACGGCGAACGTCCCAGGGACAACTGGACCGTATCTGGTAGGCGGCTGCATGGCGGGATCACATCATGGGGCAGAACGAATGGAGGATTGGGTTGGGGATAGGATGGGACGGTGCAGAACGATGTCCTTGGGATGTCGTGCGTACGTATGGTCCTCCTATCAATCGTTATCGCAGGAGAATTTTGCCAATTTAGGATTGGCTCGGATTCCCAGGTTGTACGCTTGTAATAAGTCACATGCTCTTCCTGTAAGAACAACCTTGACACGTGCAATGCGACTTATACGGTTGCTCCTGGTACCTGGTAGAAGGCGCCTCTTCGTAGACATCAAATGGTCTACGAGTGTTGCAGAAACTAAAGCGATATATAACTGTATTCCAATACCCAAGATCTCGTCGAAGACATGGTTCTTGTAGATATCTAATCAAACCCCACTAGGTTTTGATCTGCACAAAAAAAAAAATGAGTCCTGACATAACAAGCAAAAGACTGAGCATATATAGCTGACGTGAATAGGATTGAATATATATTGAAGGGGTATATAGGGTATATCTAACACTCAAACAGCCACCATGCCTCAAACATTTCCTCGAAGTCGCTATCGAAGCCACTACTCTGATGCAAGATACACTACGACATACAATTCCCGCCTCAATGCACCGACCACTAATAGTACCCTACAACCAACAGAAACATAGCGGGGTATGGATATCATCCTAACATACTCAAGAACTCCGACAAAATCATTCACTCAAAAACTCCGCGAAAATGCTTCAATCCTCTAACCCCCAGCCATCTTCTTCCACCGACTGAAGAGGCCACCAGATGCAGAAGGACCACGAGAAGGAGTCGTCTCAACAAAACCAGAATCTCGTCTACTAGACCTTCGATCTCCTTGACTGCCTTCACCACTTCTGACAGTGCCCTTGTCGCCACCACGGCGTGACTCCCGTCGACGTCGACGCTCATCTTGATCATCGTCTCCATACTTCGAGTGACGTCGGGATTTGCGTCTCTTTGCGCTGTCGTCGCCATTCACATCATCACCCTCTGCGGATCCTTCAGGTGGTGGTGGCGCATCGGAATGATCTTTGACCCAAGAATCAGTTCCCGAATGAGGCCATCCTGGTCGCTCTTTCTTGCGCTTAGCGTCTTTATAGACCGGGCCATCTGCTGGAAGGTACTCAGCTTCTTGTGATTTGCTTCCATTTCGAGGGTCGAAGTAATCATCCATCGGTGCTGATTTCCTACGCCTTGTTTTCGGGGTTTCGCCACTAGCTCGGGCCGCTCGTCGCTCCTCACGACGTCGCCTACGCTCCTCATCATCCCCTGGCGTTTCCATGTGAGATCTCCTCCTGTCAGACTTTCGTCGCCGTTCAGGATCTTCTGTCAAAGGCTCGCCGTCAGTGTGTGCTGCCTTGTCAGCTGCTCTCCTAGCACGACGTCGCTCTGATCGTTCAAGCTCTTTTGCTTCTGCTGCCTGCCGATCAGTTTCTTCGCGTTCTTTCTGTTCACGCCTTGCGGCTCTCCTTGATTCCTTTTCCTGCTGTTTCCTTGCTTCCTCTTTTCCCTCCTGTTTCTTCCGTCGCTCTCTTCGTTCGTCGTCTTTCGCTCTTCGGGAATCCTCCGCTGCCTTGTCTGCAGCTTCCTTCTCGGCTCTCCTCGCACGCCGCGCAGCCCTACGGGCCTCCTGATCTTCATCGGCCGCCCCTCCAGACATCGTCATATCACGATCGACATCAACTGTGTTCGATCGTTCTCTAGCCGGACGTTTGATTTTGCGATCTTCCCGACGAAGGCCTCGGACTCCCTCATCGTCGGTAACTGCGGTACTTCGTCGCTTGTTGTCTGGTCGAGATTTCGAAAGCAATCCACCAAACATGCCTCCAAGCCCAGCCTTCTTGGCACTAGAGTCAGATCTCTTCAAAGACGGGATGTTTTCGGACGGGCCTCCTGCATCAACCATGACGATATCATCATCTTGTCTCGCCTGTTTGTAACCTCTCGCGTTAGCAAATGAATCCTTTGGGAATGGCGGCGGTTTGCTTCGGTACGGCAAGTCGTCCATTCCAGGTGGCATAGGTACAGCTGGTGGCGGGGCGCCTCTGAAAATTGGGTCTGGATTTACCTTCGATTTTCCTTTTCGATCACGGCTCGATTTACCGGCGATTTCAGGTTCATCTACCATTACAATATCATCGTCATCCTCCAAGATGCCTATAATGAAATCGTTAGATACAGTCTGAAATGACGTGAGATTTTGCTGCAGGGCTTACCACGTGATTTGCTATGCTTTTCAGACTTGCTCCTTGACAACTTTCCAGGCGTGATTCCGAGCATTCTTGCTGCCTTAGCAGACATCTCAGGAGGGTTCTGGGAGTCATCTGGAGGCGGCGATGGCATGCCTGATCCATCAATGACTGCAGACTGTCGCCGGCTTGTGCGTCCACTGCTCGTTCGCTTTTCAGACGTTGACTTGGATCTGGACAATGGCGGTGCTGCGCCAAACATGCTGGAGATGCCTCTTGACTTCGGTGGACGATCACGATCAGCTTTGTCTGATGAAGAATCCTTTGAAGATATCTTTTCATCCTTCTCGGGTGGTTTCCTAGAAGACTTGGAACGTTTCAGGTCCGAGTCCTTGGGTCTATCCTTGGAGGACCTCTTCTCCTTCTCGTCTTTGCGCGGAGTTGTGCCCCACGCGCCCCATGAAGAAGTACCATCGCGAACGACTTTGGGACGTTCCTTCTTTGACGATTTTGGCTCTGGAGGGGGGGTCGGTGGTCGCGCAATCTCCGGAACTTCTTTGGTCTCCTTGGCCTCCTCCTTTGCGGCCTTTTTGTCTTTGGTCGATTTGCTCTTACTAGACGATTTGGGCTCTACGGGCATCTCAAACTCAAAAAGGTCTTCGTCGAAGTTGTCTGAAGGGAAACTGCCTGGCACTTCATTCGATACTGATTTAGGTGGTGGTGGAATATCCTTGGCGACAAACTTTTCTTCCTTCTTGGATTGTGACTTGGACTTCTTTTTATCGTCTTTGGACTCCTTTAGCGGCGCGGGAGGCGGCGGAGGGGGCGACGGCGCTACGAGTGGTTCTATGTCTTTGGCCGGCTCGAATGCTTTCAATCTATCAGCAATCTTACCTCCCGCGACAGGTTTCTTGGTCACGCTAGATGCCCTCATCAATGCTGCAGCTGCAGCGGCAGCCCGAATACCAGAAGACGAAGACGTGTCCTTGGACGTGCGTCCCGTGGTGGTAGATTCTGGAAGGTTCAAGTCCGCTTTGTCAGCACCCGCGCTCGCAAGATTCGCAATCTCGTCTCGCGCCGTAGCGGCCGGACCCTTGCTGGACTTTTTGGCTCCCCAGAAACTAAAGACCTCGGACTTGTCCTCAATCTTGTCTACCCCGGAGTCGAGATCGATGAGAAGATCCGCTTCTGGTTCGGGTTCCGGTTCGGGTTCGGGTTCTGGCTCGGGCGCTTTGGACTTGGATCCCTTTTTGCCCTTGGCAGCCTTAGCGTCCTTTTTAATCGACGACTTCATAGCCAACTCTTCAGCCTCCTTGTCTCTGGCGAGCTGTTCCTCGGCCTCCTTTTCCTCCAACTCCTTAGCGAGCTGTTCCTCGGCCTCCCTTTCCTCCAACTCCTTAGCGAGCTTCTCTTCAGCCTCTTTTTCGTCGGCCTTTTTCTTCTTCGCCGCCAACTCGTCGGCCTTTTTCTGTTCCTTCTTCGTAAGAGGCTTTTTTGGTTTGCTGGCCTCGGCGGCCGCAAGTTTCTCTTCCAGTTCTTTGGCGTCACGCTCTTCCTGCTCTTTCCTGGCAATTTCAGCCTCCTCTTCCTCCTTCTTAATTCGCTCAGCTTCCTCCTTCTCCTCCTTCTCTTTCGCAATCTTGGCGTCCGCTTCATCCTTCTCCTTCTTTATCTTCTTCTTGTCATACTCTTTCTGTTCCTTCTTAGTCATCTTTTTATAAGCAGCGGCCTCCGCTTCTTTCGCCTTCTTATCGTCTTTCTTCTCATCCTCTTTCGACTTGGTCTTCTTTGCGGCGGTTCCGAAATCACCCCACATATCGACCTCAGGCTCGGTTAGATCCATAGCTGGAGGAGTTGGAACAGGTGGTGGTGGTTCGTCGAGCTTTTTGGTTTTGGTCTTCTTGTCCTTCTTAGCCACTGGGCCCCACGATGAGCCCCAGTCGTCGTCGGGTTTAGTCTCCTCGATAGGCTCTGGCTCGGGTGTGGGAGTTTCATCCACCACGTCCACCACATCGAACACTCCCTTGCCTTTGCCTTTCTTCTTGTCCTTCTTAGAAGTGCCGAAACCCCAAGAATCGTCGACTTTCGGTTCCTCGATCGGATCTGCTTTGATTGGCTCCTCAGTAGTGGCATCTTTGCCCTTCTTTTTCTTGTCTTTCTTCGATGTGAAAGAGGAGAAAAAATCGTCTCCGCCGGCATCGTTACTAATTTCGGGAACAGCTGGTGGCGGCGTAGGAGCGCGTTCCTCAATGATCGATTTGGAACCTTTGCCCGATTTTTTATCCGATGATTTCTGGCCCCAGTCCATCCAGTCGTCATTACCTGGTTCCTCAATGGCTTCGATAATCGGTGCTGGCTCTGGGGAAACATCTTTACCCTTTGCCCCTTTCTTCTTGTCCTTGTCCTTTTTAGAAGACGGCATACCCCACGATGAGCCCCAGCTAGCCTCTTCCTCCACCTTCTCTGGTTCTGGTGGAGGTGGTGGAACTTTAGCTTCTTCGACAACTTTACCCTTTTTACCCTTCTTGTCTTTCTTGGTGCTAAACGAGCCCCATCCGTCGTCGGCCGCTTCAACGACCGGTTCGGGCTCGGGCTCCGGGACAAGCTCGACTTTCGGCTCTTCAATGACTTTACCCTTTTTATTCTTCTTAGCATTCTTGCCAGTGCTAAAAGAACCCCAGCCATCGTCAACTACTTCAACGACCGGTTCAGGCTCAGGCTCCGGGACAACCTCGACTTTTGGCTCTTCAATGACTTTGCCCTTTTTATTCTTCTTAGCATTCTTGCCAGTGCTAAAAGAACCCCAGCCATCGTCAACTACTTCTGCCACAGGTTCTGGAACAATTTCTTCCTCCTTTGCTGGTTCGTCGAAAACGCTGTCAAATGCATTCTTGCCTTTCTTTTTCTTGTCTTTTTTGCTTGCACCAAGTCCCCACATATCGTCAGCTGGATCATCTTTCTTTTCGGGCTCTGGAGGAGGTGCGACTTCCTCAATTTTGCCCTTCTTGTTCTTAGTCTTCTTGGTTGAGAATCCCCATCCATCATCAGCCGGCTCTTCCGGGGCTGGCTCAGGAGCGGGTGGTTCCTCGACTTTAGCAGGCTCCTCTACTACGTTCTTACCCTTCTTGCCCTTCTTGTCTTTCTTCCCTCCAAACGAGCCCCAGCCAAGATCGGCTTCCGGCTCTGGTTCAGGTGCGGGAGGCGGGGGAGGTGGGATTTCTTCCTTGACCTCTTCAACGCCTTTTTTGCCCTTCTTTCCCTTCTTGTCTTTCGAAGTCGTGAATGAGCCCCATCCATCGTCGGCTGGTGGATCCGGTTCCGCTGGTGGTGGGGGAGGTGGAGGAATCTCTTTCTCAGCCACATCGTCAAAAGCGTTCTTTCCCTTTTTCTTTTTATCCTTTTTGGAAGTTGCGACAGATCCCCAGCCTCCAAAATCATCTTCTGGTGGTGTAGGCTCAGGTTCTGGAACCACGACTTCCTCAATCTTGGCGGGCTCTTCAACGGCGTTCTTGCCCTTCTTTTTCTTCTTGTCCTTGGCAGTACTGAAAGAGCCCCAGCCATCATCAGCCGCGGGGATCTCGACAACAGGTTCCGGAACAACAGGCTCTTCAGCTTTCTCAGGTTCGTCAAAAGATCCGAAACCAAATGAGGTTTTCCCCTTTTTCCCTTTCTTGTCCTTCTTCGAAGTTGCGAATGAACCCCAACCATCGTCGGCTGGTGGATCAGGCTCGGCCGGGGGTGGTGGAGGTACTTCTTCAACTTTGGGGGGTTCTTCGACCACACCTTTGCCCTTCTTTTTCTTATCTTTCTTGGAAGTAGTAAAAGATCCCCAGCCATCATCAGCAGGAGGTTCTGGTTCGGGCTCAGCGGGTGGTGTAATTTCCTCAGTTGGTTCATCGAAAGCACTGAAGCCGCCTTTACCTTTCTTCTTCTTATCCTTCTTACCGGTGCCAAGTGACCATTCGTCTGCAGCAGCAGCTGGTGGTTCCTCGACCTTCGGTTCTTCCTTGGGTGGATCTGGCTCACCTTTCTTACCCTTCTTCTTGGTTTTCGGCGCACCCCATCCTCCACCCCAATCGTCCTCGACTGGTGCTTCTTCGACTGGGGCGGGAGTCTCCTCTTTGGTGGGTTCTTCCCAGTCCGTAAAACCTCCCTTTTTCTTCTTTTTGTCCTTTTTGGAAGTCGCTGAAGTAAATCCAAAGTCAAATGCATCATCTTTCTTGTCTGGAGGATCCGGTTCCTCCGGTTTTTCTTCTTCGTCTAAAGCACCAAAACTGAAACCCGCGTTCTTCTTCTTAGGTTTCGGTCGATTCACACTCCAAGGATTGTCACCTTCCGCCTCTTTGTCTTTCGTAGATGTTTCATTTGTGGCGGAAAAGTCCCAGGTACTAGGTAACATTAGCTCATGATCGAGCGTGGTAACAATGTGTGTTCAATAACAGAGAATGGGACACAGTTGTGTACATATGATGCACTATACAGGAGGAGCCAAACACTAAAAGCTCTTCGTTTGGTTTGACACCGCTAGACACGTGACAGCAATACCCAAGAAAACCCTACTTACCTCGAAGTTGTTGTTGCTGTTTTGGAATCTCCTGTATTCCAACTTGATCCCCATGTACCAAAACCTGATGCACTAGACTTTGGACCCGAAAATCCAGTATCAAAACTTAGGTCTAGCCCGGGACCATCATCCAATTTGATCTCGTGAAAAGCATCGAACTTCTCTGCAGGTGCATCGGGAGCTGCTGCTGGGGGATCCTCTGCTTTGGCTCCTTTCTTACCCTTCTTCTTTCCCTTGGCTGGCATGAAACTACCCCATTCATCATCTGGAGGAGGCTCTTCTCCTCCATTCGCATCGTCTTTCTTGTCACCAGAACCGTCACCGGCGCCTGCGCCGATATCACCAGAGCCCTTATCATCACCCCCATTGTTGCCGTCTCCGCCCTCGTCTTTCTTCTCCTCCTCATTATCGTCACAATTGTTCTTGGCAGCACCGCCCTTCTTCTTTTTCGGTTTGGCCTCAGTAAATCCATCGTTATAGCCAAAGTCAACACGAGGGGCCATGGTGGGGTCGTGGAATAAGGAGGGGTCGTTCCTTTTTCGAGGTGTTCTCGATGCGGGGAGGGGAAAGTCGGTCAGGCTCGAGGTGTGTTTTCTAGCGCGAGCCTCAGTGTTGTTGAAGTCGGTAACCTCGTCCTTTCTTTCTGGTATATCATCAGAGCACTTAGACGAGCATTTCGGGCCTAGATTTGGCAGCTTGAGCGGTTCGCGATCCCACCTGCAGCGCCACGTAGGTCCTCGAACCGGAAATATATCCTATATGTTCGTTAGAGATCTGAGTTGTTAAAGATCCACACCGCTGTACTGCGGCGGGCTTCGGCCGCTACTGCACTGCACGACAGCAGCGACAACGGCAACAGAAGCAGAGCCATGTCGAAGCAACTCGTGGAAAATATTTTTGGAGATGGCGATTTTTCGTACCAATTCGTTCGCCTTTTTATCTTGAGCCTCAACACTCCGCAATTCTACCCATGCTCGTGCTATAAATCCCAATCTGATGCGTGTATCCTCTTCATCCCACCCAATCGTCCAGGGCTTGATCGTCGGTCCATATTCGTTCCCGAGGCGACGGTCGCCATACTGTAAGACCTCGACGGCTGCCATTCTTCTGGGTGCTCGAGCTAGTGTAATCCTTGATTCGCGTCAGACTCATCGATGCTATCTGCTTGGGTTGCGAAAAGGCTGGTCGGAAATATAGAGATTCGGACGCGAGTGAGCAATTCTTCCTGGGCAGCCTCGCACGAACTTCTCTCTGGTAGTCAGTTGAGACGGTAGCGGACAGATTGTAATAGCTCGTGAGAATTCCTCTGCGATGGAGGAATGAAGGAGTGGTAGGAATCTTGGTTCTCGGGCGAAGGTGGTTGTAGGTGGAACAAGAGTGGTCACACGGATATCTTTTCTCGTAGGCCAGTCGCAAGCCAAGGAAGGGAGGGAGGAAGGGAGGGAGCGTGGTACTTGAAGTAGTAGTATGTAGTAGTATGTAGTAAGTACCCCGTACCTGGGTGCTGTAACGAGTAATATTATCGTATCCAGGTTATTCGGGAGTGAGGAAGGAGGTGCAGCCAGCCATCCCGGGGTGTCTCTGCCCTTGTTTTTCTTTACTGTCCGTACCTTTGGAGGCCACAGGACTCCAGGACAACAGGACTCCAAGACAGGTATGAGACAAGTCACTTTCCTCGTAGGAAGTACTTGGTACACGGTAGATACAGTACTGTACACACAGCACTCCGTACTACGCACAGTACTTCGAAGTATCTGTGACACGGAGCTTTTTTTGGGCTGCGTCTCTCTCACGTCGCGGCGATGGTTGCGTTGCTCTGGTGAAGGAAACGAAAACCCTTATCTTGCGCGTCCGTGCCTTGATCGCGATACACACGGGCGCACAGTACGGAATATAATAATTGAATTGGCGATGGCAAATGTTTGCGTGGTGTTGACGCAGCAAACAGGCTGGGGTGCGATGCAAGAACTCGATGGCGGCTCTGTGTTGCATCTTATTCTACTCTACTCCGTTTAACGACTCCGTAGACGCCATGCTTGCTTCGCGGGACGATTTCTCTGGTGTAGACGGCGCGTTCAGCGTGTGAGAGAAATAATCCACCAGAGCGGTCGTTTCTGACGGTCAGCGGGACGGACATGGCATCCATGGATGTACAGGCCTCCACTTCTACTTCTAAGTCTTCTACGAAGTACAAGTACTGTAAGTTCTACGGTAGGGCAGCCTTGCAGCTGCCGGCCCCATTGAGTACTCCGACAGTCTCCGTAAGTACTGTACTACAGCATCGTGAGCATCTAAATCTCATGGCGATTACTACTTCGAAGTATTGAAAGGAACAGGACAGGATATCATGCAGATTCTGCACAGAACCACCAACCGCGTCCTCCGTAATCCGTACAGTACACTTGCTGGCTGCGATCCTTCTTTTTTCCTTCTCCACCTTATTGCTTCGTACCCAACTGGTTTCTCATGCGATGCTCTGATGCCTTCCCCTTTTTCGGGTTCCCGCCCTGCTCACCGCAACTTCACATTCTGACGGATCGTAGGAAAAGGACACAAACAATTGGCCTCTGCATCAAAACCACGGCGGTTGGCTACAAACCATCGCTGCTAGGACAGATATGTGGTACGGCTTCCTTTTCCTCAGGGGGTACGGAGTAAGGTAAGGCAGGGCTGGTGTCGTGTGCCATCGCACAACACCATCCCCAGATCCTGATAGGTCTGGCTCGCCGAGGACATCGGGTTTGGGCATGGGCTTGGGCTTGCATGGACAGCCGACGACTTCCATCTTGCATCTCTGATCCGTGGGTAATTACTTCGAAGTATTACTTAACGCCTGCCTCAAAGCAGCTTCTCACCCTCACAGACATCTTCTATTTCCTTCTATGCACGTATCGAGTACAGTACAGAAAAACTTTGAATGGAGTAGTCTCTATCAGGCCACGAACTTGGACTGGCTTGGCTGCCAGCAACCCCATTCTTTGCCAGTTGTCAGGGATTTGCCCCATTCTTGGGTTTATATTTACGTCGAGGCATGTCCGAAGCGCAGGAACGAGACGCATTTGAGGGAGAGGGACAACTCATACTCCGCTTTCTGTTAAATCGTCGGCTCCGAGCATACAAATACAAGCACATAGACGTCATATGCAAGCCGACCGAGCAGAGATTTCAATGTTTGGGACCCCACACCGAGTATACAGAAAAGGAGAGCAAGAGCACCGATACCTGATGGTGGGGTACATACTCGAATGTGCCTTTTTATCCATTTCCCAATACTGGCATACCGGTTGAGGATACCATCGATTTTCCTTCACTAGGTTATCGCGGAAGTCCTTGTAACACCTGAGAGATTTCCAATTTTTCCATGTGCTGATCCGTGGTATTGTTCCAAAGTCGTTCCTTTGCTTCACGAATAAACCAGAGGCTCTGCTAGTACACATGCGCGTTAAGAGTATATTCTAAACCATCACGGTTTGTTTGGCTTAGGCACAGCTTCAAACTTCACTGTCCTAAGGTTGTTCGCGGTCTAGAATATATACGCACGGCCGAGGTTGCGGCTCGGATTGATGACTAGTGTCTTCAACTCTTCGAGAAACCGACTATGTCGTGTTTTGTGTTTTATAACTACCGAGTGACGTCGCCACGGTGGTGGGGTCATCGACAGATCTTTCAGGACCTAGGAACGGGTATGTTAAAACAAGTATCTCTTCCTCGAAAAGTCATACATATACTTTCATAATCACACCAATTTCATTTCACCATATCCTAAAAATGTCGTCACCACAGAATTGTGCAATTGTAGTCCAGAAGAAGGGCGAGGCGGCCAAGGAAGAAGTCCCCATCCCCAAGATTCGAGACGACTATATGCTGGTTAAAGTAGAGGCGGTGGCTCTGAATCCCACGGATTGGAAACATATCGATTTCCTGACGAGTAAAGGATGCCACGTAAGAGCCCATCAGTGTGAGGCGAAGAGTAGAGCTTGCTTTTCATACCAAGCATGGTTAAAATAGAGAGCTCGCAGGCTAACACATAAACACAGATTGGATGTGATTACGCTGGTACTGTCGAGGAGGTTGGAAGCAAAGTCACTAAAAGCTTCAAGAAGGGAGATCGCGTCTGTGGATGGGCTCATGGAGGTTTGTTACAAATTCATCTCCGCATTCGACCTCCCACATTTTATATGCAGACCGGATCCCAAGCCAAAGAAGAGCACATCCTAATCACTAGGCCCTCAGCTCTCTTCCTGTGAAGGAAAGGAGATTGAAGAATACACAGCTCACTCCTAAATCCAGGCAACGAAGTCTACCACGAAGACGGCGCATTCGCAAACTACATCACAGTAAAAGGCGACGTCCAGATCGTGATCCCAGACAACCTCTCATCCGAAGAGGCCTCAACCCTCGGCGTAGGAATCAGCACGTTCGTCCCCCTTTCCATTTTCTTTCTTCATCCCCATATTAACAACCTCCCAGCGTAGGCCAAGCCCTCTACCAATCCCTCCAACTCCCCCCGCCATCCAAACCCAGCGGCACCAAATCCCAACTCCTCATCTACGGCGGCTCAACCGCCACCGGCTCCCTCGCAATCCAATACGCGAAGCTCTCCGGCCTCGAAGTCATAACGACCTGCTCCCCGCATAACTTCGACTACGTGAAGAAACTCGGAGCCGGTACGCAACCCCCTCCCCTATCCAACACCTCGCTTGCTGACAACCCCCAGACCACGTATTCAACTACTCCTCCCCCACCTGCTCCGACGACATCCGCAACCTAACCTCCAACGCCCTAACCCTCGCCTTCGACTGTATCTCCGAAGGCACATCCCCCTCTATCACCGTGTCCGCGCTCTCCACCGACAAACCCTCAACATACACCACCCTCCTCCCGGTCCCCGCCGAGGACGTGAAGAAAATCAACGACAAGGTAGAGGTGAAGAGTACGCTGGGCTACACTATCTTTGGCGAGTTCTTTACGTTTGGAAAGACCGAGATGCCAGCGAAACAGGAGGATTTTGAGTTTGGGAGGGGGTTTTGGGAGGAGGCGAGGGGGTTGTTGGAGAGTGGGAAGGTTAAGGTGCATAAGGTATGTTGGCTCCTTTGAGAAGGTTTGGGGTGGGGGGTTGGGGGTTGGGTGGAGATGGAGATGCTGATGCTGATGCTGATGTGTTGTTTAGCCGAGTGTGAATGTTTATGGGAAGTCTTTTGAGGGGATTTTGAAGGGGTTGGATGCTATGCGTCAAGGGAAGGTATCTGGTGAGAAGTTGGTTTTCACTTTGTAGATCTTGATTTGAGACGCCAAGTAGAGTGGTGTTCGTGAAATGAGAAGGTTGATGCTTGGGTTAAGTCTACAAGTTCAAGGGCTAGTAGGTTGTACAATATTCACTCTTTGAGTCTCAGTCACAGAAACAAAACTTCTCCAAGTAATATCATGTCATCATAAAAATCTACAGTACATCTAGCCACATCCCCCTCTACCCACCTCCCTCAAAGTTTCGATTTCTTAGCAAAAGGACCATGGAACAAATAATCAGGATACGCCCGTTCCCCATCAAACGTCCCCGGAGATCTCCATCCACCACCATCGATGACCAGAACCTCGCCATTCACATAGCTTCCAGTGTCGCTGAATAGATACACCGTCCCATCGGCGATCTCTTTGACGGTTCCGTAGCGACCGAGTGGATTTTTGCGTTGAGCGGCGCCGCTGGCTTCGGATTTCGCGTCGCCGAGGCGGGACATACCTTCGGTTCCTGCGACTGGGGGGTGTTAGATGTGTAGATATGTAGATTGAAGTTTGTGATATGGAAGTCACTCCTGAAGCTTCCGAGCTTGACTTCAACACCGTGACACTTCCATCATTCAAATGAGACTAATATGATCCTATCTCGCGGGCAAATGAAAAAGACATCCAACTTACTAGGACCCGGTGTAATAACATTGCTCGTAATTCCATATGGCCCGTACTCCAGGGCCGCTCCCGCCATGATTGCATCCACACCCGCCTTCGCAGCGGCCGCATGTGTCTGCAACGGCATACCTGTATAATGGAAGCTGGCAGAGATGAAAATAATCCGTCCACCTGTTGAAGGCCCCGTCCCCGTATTGGGGTTCTTCTTCGCGGACGCTATAAGATGAGGAATGGTAGCTTTGAGTGTATTGTATGACCCGATAGTATCGATATCCATGACGGTCTTAAAAGCGTTCGCAGATAGATTCGAGATGGGCGAGAGGAAATTCCCTGCTGCTCCAGCACTAGATGCCTTATGTCAGTATGTTCTTCATTAACACAGAATGGGGAGGCTTCTCACATCACAAAATCAATCCCACCCAACTCCTCCACGCACCTCTCCACCGCCTTCTCCAAGCTCTCCATCTTCCTCACATCCGCAGCGCCAATGCCTATCACTTTCGCGCCTGTCCTGGCTGTTGCTATGCTCTGTGCCATCTTTTCTGTTTTCTCGACATTGCGTCCGACGATACAGGCGTTGGCGCCCAGGTGGACGAGGGCTCGAACCTGGGCGGAGCAGATTGAGCCGCCGCCTCCTGTGCAGAAGACTACCTTTCCATCTAAGGGATGATATCAGTCTCTCGATTGGAGTTGGGGTCTGTGAGTGGAGGAATACCGAATATTCCTTCTCTCCAGACGGAGGAGAGGTATTCTGATCTTGGAAGAGCCATTGAGGATTGTGGCATAGGAAGATGGGAGAGTACTGAATTTGAATTCGAAAGTCGAGATCTGGAATTTAGTGAATTATTGACCTTCTTCTCTTATAGCTATCAAATAGCCTTTCTCAAAGATTAATGCCGAACGGTATCATCAAAGTTAGAGCTTAGTTGATCAATAATCCGGGGAAGTTTGACAGCTGCTCCATGCAGCGGGCCGACCAGAGGTGCCTCGGTACAGCGCGCAGCAGAGACATACTCCGCAAGATTAAGCTTACTTGCAAACTGACAAGGATCCAGCCGCCAGCCCCCATCAAAGCTTCATCCAACCATCTTGATCGCATTGGATTGGGGCTCCGTGGCAAGCAGCGACGTCAGTCACTCGAACTTGGTCCGCGAGACAACAACAATTGATCTCTCCCATCAACAGCAACATCTTTGTCGACTTGGAGGAACCGCCATCATGATTAGCACCTTGAAGTTCGTGGGTGTAACGTGTTTGGGGTTGTATACCGTATGTTGTTCCCCGCCTTCCAACAATGGCCTCGAGGACAATCCCCATCTCTCGAGCCAGAGTTCTCAACTTCAATTGCTTCTCAAAAGCCGTCTGGATATCATGCTGATCTAGAAACAGGGGGTCTCATACACTCTCAGCGCCCTGACACTCCCAACCCTCCTAACCCTCCCCTCCGCAGCGACCGCCACGAAAGCAACCACCCGCTTAACCAGAATCTCCCTCTTCCACCTCCGTACCCTCGCAGGTCTCTCCTCCACCACCTTCCTCCTCGCCTACGTCCTATCGCCTCGCCACGAAAGACATCCCTACCTCCTATGGACGACGCTTTTGCTCGCCGGTTCCTCGGTCAGCGACATCCTGCTCGCGCCTACAACGCCTCAGGCGCGCCGAGTCAAGACGCAGAGAAGCTCGAAGGGGAAGGCGAGACAGATGGATGCTAGTTATGAGGTCGTAGGTGGTACTAGCGACCAAAGTGAGGAAGAGGTCGAGGAGTTTGAGGAAGAGGTGAATGGGGAGGAGGTCAGGGAGCAGATTCAGGGATTCATGAGGAATCAGGTGTTGAGAACGGCTATTGCGGGTGTTGGATTCGCTATGAGTGTGGTTGGAATTTGGGGTGATGGAACCAGTAAGGTGGTCTACATTGAAACATAAAGTTGATCTGCTTCAGCATGGCGGGACGATAGACCAGTCTAAGGTGGGGACGATGGTGGCGAGCAATGAATATAACGAACTAAATTTATGTCGGAAAATGGTTGGGATAGGTAGACACTCATACTCAATTCTTTAATCCTTCCATATATTGGCTTGTCTTGTCGGGGCATCATGCGCTAGACTAGCGATTCCATCTAAGTATGTGCAAAAGAATCGAATCTCTGATCTCCACCTCTCGATCTTCGGACATAATCTCCATATCCCAATCTGGTGAAGATCATGATGTAATTTCCGCTTCCTCCACTTCCACACCAATACCTACGAGAACAGTCTTCCCTGGCTCAGTAGTAGGACAATATCAGCATGCTTTGCTCGCGATCACATATATCTGTATTCTCTGCGATGACTTTCACGACCGTTTCGAACGACCGGATCTATTCTCTCAAACATACTCGCATCTTTCCTTTAAGTTCATAGAGGAGCTACGCTGCCACCAGAAGCGAGGACTTTGGGAATCGAACCTTAATAGTCGTCGCTCCTCTTTAGATTGTGTTTTTTTGAGCAACCTTGAATAGCAGGGTCTGTAGGATATCTACCATATAGACTACCCATCTCAAACTTGTGGTCATATGAAGATTGAAGTTGTAAATGCGTTCACTAGCACATGCCCACTTTAACAACTCATGGTTCATGAGAGAGCGTCTCTGGGAGGTATTCATCATCTGAACATTAAATTAAGCCTGCCTCTTGTGTGAGGGCATTCTCTCAAACTTACGCTTTACAACATCCCTATCATTCCGTCTTAAAAGCACTACTCATCACCATTCCCACACATCACCCCGCAAGCAGTGTATTGACAAACTAATCATACTACTCTACTTATAATATCTCTAGTTTAGTCTAGAATACTAAAAATAGTAGATATTTACTAAGCGAGGCTCTCTATTAATAAGCTAGTACCTCTCGCTTATCTAGATCCGAGCGATCTAATTAGTTAGATATGACGTATATAGCGCTACTCATCACTACTCTACTCTACTCAAACTATTTATGAGTAGAATAGAGTTGAGTTGAGTAGTTGATTAATTATCATGAGTAGAGTTGAGTAGGACCCACTACTCTACTCTACTCTACTCTACTCTACTCTACTCTACTCTTTTAATACACTGCCCACAAGACAAATCCTAAAACCACATTAAATCAACACGCAACATATCATTCCCCACATTACCCATTCTCAGAGTCTCTCCATGAAAGCTCGCTTATGCTTTTCCTATCTTTGCAATAGCCAGACAGACACGATACTGATTTCCATTCATTAGCATTGCAGACGTTTTGGATTTTCCGGGCTTTTGTTGAAGACTTATGGGATGAGAGAGTTTATAACTCATCTGGCATCTGCTATTCAGTATTGACTACTGTCTGGTCACCTCTTTAGATGGTTTGGAGAACTCTCAAGTGAGAGGTTCTAGTGTGCGTTTTGAGGAGATGGAAGTTGTACAGCTACTCGGTGCGTGGACACGGTGTATTGTAAACACATGTTTTCTAAACATCTTTACTTCTATAGACATCATCCATGCTATTCTCGCTTCAGCTCAAAGAAGGCAGTGTAATTTTCCACGGGATGAATCAAAACGTGGGTATCTGATATCCAAATGCGTGTATTACTCGCTAATTACTTTGATATGTAGACCTATTCAAACTCCTTGCTCAACGCAACACAAAACCAAATCGCCATTTATATCGTCGCCGTCGACGGTACAATTCGCCGACTAGTCAACCCACAGAGTCGCAAAATATCATTTCGATGAAAGAAGTCTCTATTCCGTTTACCAAAGACATCTATAGATGAGGGAAATATATTAGTATCATGTGCAACACGTTTCATTGAATCGATAGAGAGTGGCAAGGATGGTGGAATGGTTAGTGAGAGGAGAGGCTTACACATTGGAATGCTAAGTAAACAGATGACGATTTGGATACTGGAGATCCACATGAACGTCTTGTATGTACCAGCTTTGACGAGCCAGTCGTAGGCGCTGAATGTCAAGCCGAAGGAGAAGAAATTCTGAAAATTTGTTAGTCTGGGCATAGGTGATAGGTATAGAACGCTGAACTTACTTTAAAAATGATAGTTGTGGTGAAGGCTTCGATGGCAATATCTCGATGTGCGTCGATGATGTATAGCGATGCCTGAAATTCATTATTAGGATATGTACCTCTCGGTTCATTGGGCAAACTTACAGCAACAGCACCAATAACCATACCCCCAACCTGCATTCCGAATCCTAAAATAGGGAGGTAATAACTATAATCCACCAGCCTTGCCGCGGTTATTCCAAACAGATAAAGCCCTCCACATCCAAACACCAATTGTGGGATCACAAGCACGATGCGAAATTCTGGTTCATAAACCCCGTTGTTCTTCCGCGTCATGTATTTTGCGCTCCAATCCGCCAAAGTGCCAGCAACTACAAATCCGACTACGGCACCAAGGAAAGCGCCGGCATACGCGAAACCAGTTTGTTCTTCGTCCCAATATAATGGAGGACCAAGGAAGATGGCGGCTAGGATAATACCCATGAATACTGTCCAACCAATCATAGCCCCTTGGATTAGTGAGGCCCAGAGAACCGCTGGATGTGCGAAGAGGGGAAAAGGACGTAATGCTAGTTTAAAAAAGTTCTCGTCTGACACGCGGCCGTTGAATATTCGGAGTTGGTCTGATCTACTTCTAAGCGGCGTGCCTGCTCCTAAGCCAGTTCGGAGGGCTCCGTTCTCAGGATTGCTGTTGGAAGGAGAATTGTAACCGGGGCTGAGTTCGTACACTCCTTCGTCTGCATGCTTCCGATAGATTTCAGGTTTGTCGATGTCAGTGTGAATATCTGTGTTGAGATAATCGGGCCTGACGAAGGCTGTCTCGGGGACAAAGAAGTAGACTAGAGGGAGGCAGACACCCACGAATATTGCAACGAAGTAAAAAGTCCACGGCCAGCCAAGACTCTTAACGTGTGTAATTCGACCGACTACTATTGGTGTGAAGAAAGCTCCTCCGAAAACCGCAAGGTTGGTCAATGCCATACGCTTACCACGCTCCTATTATAACATATTAGCATGAAGCTTGGCCGGCGAGGAAAGAATCTGTGCCCGTAATCATCAAAGGACAATAGTTGACCACGTGAGTAGATAGAGAATTAGCACATGATAACTTCAGTAGATACCAGAGAATATATGGCCCTAGAATCATGACATGACAGAACTACTAGTTGACTCGACCAGAAGCCAACCATTGGTCGTTCCAATGGAACCGAGAGCAGGCCCGGTTCAGCCCGTACCAACTAACCGCTGTGATAAGTATCTATACATACGGGTCTTCACTTGAAGGAGACCAGCAATCTGAAAAGTGGTATTCGTTTGCGGGGTCGTTCTCGAAAACGACGGTTGAACTACGGCAATTGCTTTTCTTTCCCGATTGAGGAGTAACCCCTCCACCAAGTAGCATGGCGTTAAGAGACTCGTCCGACTTACATGAACAAAGTGAAGATCTCCGACGGCGGCATTGACCAGAGTTTCAAATGGTGCCGTGCCCACGCCTTGAAAAAATCTAGCAGCAGCCAGACTATCGTAACTGTGCCTCACAGCCCCAGCCCACACAGAAGACACGATCAGAGTCAACGTGCCGAGCAGAAACAGATGCCTCTTGCCCCATATCCTTGCCGACGGTACGAAGAATATCGCCGCTACGCCGACACCCAGAAGATACCATCCCGTCAGAACCGCAATCTTGGTGAACTTGAGGTGGAAGTACAACGACAAGGTCAAGGTATTCGCCGCGAGGATTGGACCTAAGCAGGTG
Organism: Chaetoscypha palmicola; assembly: GCA_003988945.1. NCBI lineage: Eukaryota > Fungi > Ascomycota > Leotiomycetes > Helotiales > Helotiaceae > Chaetoscypha > Chaetoscypha palmicola. The sequence continues at coordinate 168,568 of QYAH01000028.1, read as the reverse complement.
GCGAAGATCGAAACGAGAGAAAGGATGGTTACAATTAGATCGCGTTTCCACAGAGGCCAGTTCAGAGGATCGTTGGGATCGTCGCTTGGTTGTGGAACGAGAATGATGGGCACAGGGCCAGATGTATCATATTTTAATGGCGCCGAGGTGGAGGTTTCTGCTTGAGGTCTCTCAAGGTCATCGAAATAGCGCGTAGTACCTAGACTGGATTAGCCGTCGGGCTCTTTCTTTACATGGCAGTACAATATGTCGGCATGAATGAGTGTATGTCCACTTTTGGATGAAGACTGTTTGGAGTACGTAGCTACCCCGTACGAACCTGGTATGTTTTCTGCGGATCGTGGTTCCAAAATGCCCATGCCCATGTTTGGATGTTGAGCAGCGGGTAGACCCGCTTGCGATCGCGACGATAGGAGGGGCAGAGGGCTCGAGCAAGTAACGTGAATGAGGTTCTATGCGCGCATTGAATGGGAACGAAGAATGGGGAAAGACAGTCGTGGTAGAGAGACGATATGTTGTTGAAGGTGTTTGCTCTTGAGAGTAGAAATGAGGTGAGCTAACACAGATATCTGAGTGGTGGTACGGAGGACGGACAACGGTTGCTATCTCCGTAAGTTGGTGGTGCAAGCTGGTTCGCCCAAGACTTGGCGTGGCTTGAGCTTCCAAATTGCGCTGCAACCTGGAGTTGGGCTGGAACCCGCGGGGAACCCAGTTACGGTACTCGAGTACGACTGTACGACTGTACGACTGTACGACTGTACGAGTTACTTATGCTGCCCCTTTCCCGTCGGTGTCATCCCTCAATTCAGACTGGTGAAATCTGACCGGAATATTCTTGTAACAACGTTCATACAGGAAAACGAGGAGCATGTACTGTACTGTACTTCTATTGTACGTCCGTACGCCGCACTCTGATTCACAAATCATCATGTCGGAGGGAACGATCATTCTTCAAATAGTAGATCGCCAAAGACCGCTGTGATTCCTAGCAGCTTTTACCCTGTCTACATGGCACAAACTGTGTCTCGATCGTGAACATACTTTGACAAGAAAGAGATGTTTTTTTTTTTTTGAAACTTTTTCCTGACGCAACGTACCTTCAGCCGCGGTAGACAGATTGATTGACCTATGAAAACTAGCAGATATTGAATAAGTTCTGTTGAGATATTTTCTTTACCCAGACTGATCCTTCGATTAATCAAGCATTAATGATAGACCCTACTACTCAACTAATAACACTATAAGACACAAGATAGTCAGATTTGCTACTACAAGAGGCTTTACAGCTTCGGCATAATCAGTCAATCCGCATTTGCGCAGGCTTACTTTTCCGCATTCGTGCTTGTAGAGTTTAATACATGCTCTTCAAGAAAACTCAGCTAGTCAAAACACACTTGTATCAGGTGAGAAGTATCCAAGTCCAAGCTTAGAATAAGAGATTTATATGTCTCCGCGAACCATGCAAAGTTCGCTTTGAAAAAACGTTGTCTATCCTCTTGGCGACCTCGATCGATAATCTGCTCTATTCGGTGCTAAGAGGCCCCGAGTGTCGGCACATCCTGCTCTAGTGATGCATCTAGATTGCCAGACGCGCCCCATTGATAAATTATAATGGTAGAGAACAACTACAATAAGCACGGTGAAATGATTAGAATTGCCAAAGAACCAGAGAAGCAGAGAAATGTACTGGATTATATATGTGTTTCGCGGTATCTCTGTGCCATAATTCCGAGTTGTGTTTATTTTCCAGGGAGGTGGTTCAATCTAATGGTTGAAGACTAGGATGTGGGGTACATCGCAAGTGTCCCAAAGTTCAGATTAGCAGATCGAGCCAATGGAAGCTCGATGAAGTGAGGCTGGCTGAGTTTGACATACTCAGGAATGTGATTGGTGAAGAAGGCCAACTCCGGAACAGCGGTTGGAAGTATGAGTGGTCGTGTTGCAAGGCTGCAGTTCATATCAGCCGGTGGCTTACCCTCCGAATTGTGAATGGCCAGTCCCAATTATTGAATGCATTTATCCGAACGGAGGTACTGTTTGTCCTTCATTAAGTCGTAGCTCCCCCAACCTCAGATCTTTTCTTTTTCCATAATCAATCTCGCCTCTTCAGTGATAAAACTGACCGCTATTACTCCGTCGTCGAGTTCGACATTCCCAAGCAAGCAGAAGGAAAGCTCTCAACATGAAGGTCACACTTGTCTCGGTCCTCCTCACCTTGGCAAATCTGGTCGCGTGCCAATTGGAGAATCTACCGCCCTGCGCTGTAAGCAGCTACCCGCTCCTGACATCTCTTCCACTTGTAGCTGACACTTCAACCACAGAGGACCTGCGTTACTGACCTCACATCCGGCTCCAATATCGGCAACTGTCAAAGTCTGGATATCACCTGCATATGCTCGTCGCCCAGTTTCCTAGGCGATGTCGCGTGTTGTCTAGCAGAAGTTTGCAATGCAGAGGATCAGCAGAAGGCAGTCGATTTCGCCCGGAATTTCTGTGGGATTAGCGGTGTCACAAATTTACCTTCAGCAGTATCTTGTTCTACGACGGGTGTTGCTAGCTCCACTTCTACCAATGCCGCAGGTCCTGTCACCGCTGCCACGACGACCTCTTCGCCAGCTTCCGCAGGAACCGCAGGTACGCCATCAGGAACCGCACCCGTATCGACGGGAACATCGGGAGCACAGAAGGTGGCTGGTGTTGGAGCCGGAATAATTGGAGGGCTGGCGATGGGAGTGGTGTTGTTATAAGATAGCAGTAATTTGGATGGACGATGATCTCGCATTCACAGGCTGGGTTGACGAAGGCTCGGGTTTGTGAAGTTTGTTTTGCTCTTCCCGGCTTCAATAATGGATGCTGGTAATGGTCGAATTAGGAAATGTAACATCGTCAAAGAAGAAAATCGGCCTGATGCTAAAATTTCATAAATGACCACCGCGCAATTGCATTCTGCCAACTTGCTTTTCCTGCTGTTTGACGGCGGCATCTAACCAGGACAGGGAGGGCCATGTTGTGTCTGCTTTTGGAATTGTCCCAGGAACTGGGGACTGCTAGGTAGATGCTTTCACAGCAGGTGGCACAATCGCTTGGAGGATTTCTGAATAATATCTAAATGCCTCGTCCGTATACGGGGTTGCCAGATCGAAATAGCCTTACCGTACTTCATTGTGGTTCGACTAGGTGGATGCAAAGAAACGAAGTGGACAATCGTCAGGCATTAAAAGGCACCCAAGAACCAGGTTCAAACACCTATGCAGGCCATTGTGTTCTTTGTTTCAAGGCTCGATGCTGAAAGGCGGTATGAGTGGAATCGAATTCTTGGATCAAAATTTGCCGTTGAAGAATATTTCAGATGACAGATGTGAATGCGATACTCTGGTCGTGCGATGTTGATGTGGGACAAGTACTTGATGTACTAAGCTAAGTGTGTATTGGGTAAGTAGCGAGGAATTTCCTAAAGTGAGATAAGGCAACCTTGATGGTCATTCAGAATCGAACACGCACATTCTACTTCGAAGTACGAGTTTAACAGCTTCGTGCAGCAGTCTGTTCTCTAATCCCTTTCATACACCGTTACGTCGACATTATGGGGGCCCAGATCAGACGACTTGCTCTGACCCAACTAGGCTTGCTCCCGCAAAATGCTGAAACATAGCGCTTTGGGCCGCACAATCGTGAAATGCTGCATTATTGCCTAGAAACCGAGAGCGATGCGATGTCAAGGATCGAAGAATCTGATGTGATGATGTGAGACCGGCAAACGGCAATACTGTATTTCTATCATTAAAATATGGTGTTGTTGTCGTACCCCTCCTGCTGCAACGGGTTGGGAAAATGACTTGTAAAGTACATCGTATTTCGTACGGAGAGCGGGGTGCGAGGCTTGTATCAGCAGGGGCTGAAGGACTTGACTTGTACCTACGAAGTACCCCGTACGTATTAGTTTTGCTCAGTATTTACAGGCGGACAAGTCCCTTCCAATTGCTTGTCCACCTGTGTGTATTTGTGGTTCATCCTTGGATCATCTTGCGGTTTGACGCACAACGTTCGGCGAATTCACCGCGCACTGATATATGGCTCCTCATGCTATAATCAGGTATTACGAAGTAAGCTCGAGCGAGTTCGAGAGCCGCAACAGCGACCGCTGCATTCTTCGAGGCAAGCCAAGGCCAAGGGTAACGGGTGTATCTGTCCAGAATCCCATGCTGCAATCAGCACAACGAAATACTCTCTCCTATTTACTGTAGCGCAACGCTCGCAAGAACAGAGGCTGGTTGTCCTCAAACCTGTCTCGTGAGGCGTCAAGCATTGTAGTACTTTGAAGGGGGTGCCACTAAGAGGTCGAAGCTGAGATGTCTACAGCGGGTGAGATCTCGACTCGTGGAAATATCTCCGTGTATTATTAGACGAAAGAATAGGGAGGATTGGGGGTCCTAGTCTCTACGGCTTCAAGTGTTTCTCTTATGGTTTTCCCAATTTCTCTTTCAAAGCAAGACAGAGCATAGCCATAGCATTGCCGGAATCGGAGCCGTGATACTCGAATGTCGAAAATAGGAGCCGTGATACTCGAATGTCGAAAATAAACAGCAGAATTCTTTCGGTCCTGATAGATCAAGAACTCATGATGAGCATGTGGAATCAAGTCCGACAGCTGGAGTCTTTGTCCCCTAAAGTCGAAGCTTGTCGGCAGCACGGCCCTCTTCCTCGCCGCGAGTCCTAGAAGTATAAAACTTTTTTGATTTGATAGTGCTATGACGTTGTCTGGCGGGGTACCCTTTTGGGCCACCGGCGTATAAATCCACGGCAACCAAAAAGCATCAAGGCAACCAAAGACCAAGGGGAACCGGATGAGCTGGACTGGTGAGGATCGTGAGGTATCTAGCTAGGTAGGTCAGAATTCCGACCTACCGTGTGATAAAGAAACGTACAGGTAGCGTTGGTTCTGTCACTTGCTCCCCGATAGCACACAAGACGCGAAAGCGCACACCCCACTTTCCCGTCTCGAATACACACGATGACGAGTAGAGGAGAACAAGAATGGCTCGATGTTCTTGTATTACCGCCACGAGGCGCCGTCACAAAACGGTCGTCACATTATCACAATTCGCCTTCTATTCTGCTGTTCTACTGGTCAAGTGCAGGTCCCGCACAGACATCTCTAACATCTGGCTTTGACATCGGCTGTCGAGCGAAGACATCGGGCAACAGGCCCCTAAATAAACTGTAACCAACTTCGGTCTCGCCACAGAGGTCCAGACTCGGGAAGTTATCAATTATGTATTATTGAGACTGTTTTCCTTTCTAGGCGATCTTATCTGTCTCAATGGGTTGAGGCCATTAGGAGTAGCAAAGCCCGAGGAAGAAGAGTTCAGGAGGGCCATTTTAGCATACAAGGGCCACTTGTGAGAGCTAACTTCAAAGTTCTATCCAGTCGAGGCTCCGAGGCATATAATTCGTGAAGAAGCGGGAAGTAATTGTCTGCTATGGTCTTTCATTGTGGTTCCTACCAAGACAAGTGATGTTGGATGTTCGGAACATGCCGTCAAGCTCTTAAACACAAAAAAGAAATACAAAGATGTGAGCAAATTAAATCACATTTCAAGGATGGGCCTGAATCGACACGGTTCATTGCAATACATTTAGGATTATCATGGCACTAACCAGAAGAGGCACCATAAGACCCTGAGAACATAAGGCCCTACCAGATCAATGGCCTGGATCCACAAGTGTGCGACACGAGGGTATCGAATATATATCGTTTTTCGGTTTAAGATCTGAAGCAGCTGCAGAGCCTCCATCACAATGTTCTATGCCAACGCTCGTCCTTGATTGGGTTCGGAGGCTCTTCCTAGCTTCACAACGAGAACAGCCACATACTTCGCGATGTGGACGTCGAAGTGGGAGAAGCTGGTTGATGCTAGACTTTCGCTCTGACCTCCCACCACTACCGGTACGTAGCGCAAATAAAGCAAATAGCGGAACGACGCTTTCTCACAGACACACACATCATTGTTGGTGTGGTCGCTCTCTCATTGATCTGGTTGGTGGGCGCACTTACATCCACGGGTCCGCACCACTGCCACGGCCTGCTTTTCTCAAGTCTCAGGCAGTTCTACAGTCTGTCCACCGGCCGAGACTCGACATACGAAGTATTACTGTCCACGGGTACTTTTCATTTACGGAGTAGTCGCAACCTCGGGAGGAAGAGGGTAGAGGGGTAGAACATTGTCGACCACAGGCCCCTATGTGAATAGCGACCATCTTGCCCGTCATGGTAACTTACTTGGGTACTTCAGTACTTACTCCAGAAGTACCTAAGTAGTACGTACCTAAGTACTGTACCTAGGACTTCATATCTGACACCTGCGGTACTGGCACTTGCGGTACAAGTAGGGCAGCAAGCGGGGAGGCCTTTACCCATCTCCATAGCCCCCTGCGGTAAGTACGAAGTACGTAGTATCATAGTATCATACTTCGAAGTAGGACGACGTAGTACGTACGCACGTACTTTGTACTTCTACAGTACTACGAAGTACGTACATACTCCGTACTGTACCGTCCACGTAGTGTACAGTATTACCCCCTGGTGTGCACCACCCCAGGGAGAGACGGCCGGGCCCTGATGTTTTGAAGGAATCAATCGGACTATCTGTGTCGCTCACATCCATGGATTCGAGCGCTCGATGGTGGATCTTCCTTGCAGAGCGCTTTGTGCAGCACATCCCTTCCCTCCGCTGAACCCGTCCACCTCCCCTACCCACCCACGTCCACCTGCACCTGCACCTGCACCTGCATCTCTGGCAGTCCACCCCTTCTGTTACAGGGCCTATGGTGCCCAAAGCTCAAAATTCTGTTCGTGCTTGCCACATAAGTAATCTAGCGTTTCCAAGAATGTCCGCTGAGGCTTTATTCCCTACGCTTCAGAGCAATTTGCTTTTCATATATTAGACTTCTTATGGAAGGGGTTCACGGGAGTTCGCCTGACTAATTTTCCTTCTCTCATCCTCGATATATAACACGCCTGCTCCTCGGGGTTGCTGCCGCCTCCATCGCCACCCTCTTCACAATCACTTGAGGGAAATCTTCGAGTGCTCATTGCTGCATCTGAGACCATTGTCCTTACTTGGACTTACCTGGCTCACTGTAAGTGGATTTGAGATGATGACTGACGGGCACATGACAAATTTCTAACATCTGTTAGATTTGAGCTACCGTCGTCAGCCGCTATCATGTGTGAATATACCAAGAATTACTACATCTATACTTCCTGTCAAGATCCAGGCGCCCATTTCGTTGGTACCTCCGTAGACGGAAAGAGGGAGCATCGATGCTCTCGAGGTCCCCACGAGCGATATATCGTTGTACCAGGACATTGTCCCCTGTGTAGCGGATGACAGTCTTCGGTTTACAACGTATAAACTACCAAACCTCTCGATCTTCGCTTCGCGACCACTTCTGACTAATTGAATGTGGGCACTCTGGCGAGATCAAAATTTCAGTTTCATCGATGGCATAAATGCATTAGCACTTGGAAGGACCGCATTCTCATTACACTATTTCAGCGGGGCGTCACGGATTAGGATACACTGGGACTACATTTCTTTCTACCATTGTATATTTTGTTTTTCATCATAGCGGTTGACAGAGCTGGATCTCCGAACGGGCAGAGCTATATTGTTTAGGAGATATAGGCGTATTTTTAGGTGGGGTGGATCACTTGACGCATGTACGGGAAAAAGCTATGGGAAACTTGGAAACGACGATACGGTCGTGGGCGGGTCTTGGGGAAGGAAATGTGTTTCCTTCATCTGGCGCAAGATGTATTGGAGTATGATTCGCCAGGTTTGTGATTTGCACAGCCGTCTGGATTGTGTTGGTGGAAGGCGCTTGCCACCTCAATTTGACATTTGTAAATGCATATCGTCGAATTCCCCAATATCAAATTATGCTATACCTCTTATAGCCCGCTAACAGACAATTGCCCTATCAGCCGACGTCGGCAGAACGACCCAATGTTTACAACAAAGCTGACCATGCGCTCATAGGCCCAGTGAAGGGTATGAAAGCTAGATAACCACTTTTCTTCTAGTTCTGGTTCGGACTCGACATGGGAGATACAGATGAGGTGAGCAAAAATATGTGTGAGGCATGTCGTCAGCTGCGGGGCTGCATAAGCTGGAAGACTTTGGGAATTCTCCTGATGGTGGGGTGACAAACTTCTCGTCCTACAGAGATGGCATGTTTTCATTAATGCAGTCATGTTTCTCGCAAGCCCGAATCGCCTTCATCGCGAGGCATTCAAAATTCGTGGACTTTGAACGTTTATGAGGGTACATTGACCCCACGTTCCTAGCAGTCACACAGAATGCATTGGTACGCATTCGCTCGTTTACGGTGCCGCAAGGGCTCCTCAGCCATACGGGATTATATTATGTGCACCCACAAACTGGAGCTGGAGCTTTGCTTTTTGGGAACAAAGCTTGGAGCTCTGCTCTCCAGAGGTCATAGCAAACGTTCTTGAGAACCAGTGGTGATGAGGCGCTAAACTGTAGGAGGTAGTGCTTCAGCAACGCCTTCCGCTGCATCTCCAAAATAGTCTCTCGCATCGGCAAGCATCATCGGCAAGCATCATCTGCAAGTAAGTCATCCCGGACCAATACGTGCCTGTTGCACTGCTGCATCTCCATCTCTATCGTCTCGCTCTCCACGCTGAACCTGGTGTTCTGATTTCCAAACGTTGAAGTCATCTCGACTAGAGCTTCACCGAAACCGCGTACAAAACGCCTTTCAATATGATGAGTTAGTAAATGAAAGAGAGGCCACTTCCAAAGCACTAGGTGACTAAGAACGTGAGGACAGATGTCTAATTTGAGCTGTATTTGAGTCCCAAAGGTAAGTGACAGAATCACAGTTGAAGTTTGAGTTGAAGTTTGCGAAGCGCCGCTGGAGAGCCCCTGGACAAACTTAGACCCAATCGTAGAATAAATATCGTTCCTGCAGATCTCAATCCTCCTCAGCGGCACAGATCGTGGTCATGTTTCAAGTCAGACATATGCTTCCACTTCCCTTATACCGGCTTTTATCAAGTCTATTCCTTCTCGCTTCGCTAGCATTGAGAATATTGTATCTCTTACTCTCTAGAACCACCACTCAGAACTTGACGTTCTTGAAACGTCTGTGTACTACTATTATAGGTACTATCATGGATACTAACATGGGTCTGTAGCCATCTATAGCATGTCTATAGACCCATTTCACCGTGCACAAGCGATCTTCTATCAAAGCGCATTTTGCGCTTGAAAAGTGTGGTGGTTTTACAGAGTAAGAGATAGTACAACGCCGCAGCGCTCAGTACGTATTATGCAATTAAGTTAATCCAATAATAGTGAAATTATCGCATAATGTGAAAACAAGAAGGTTCGAGGAGATGGGTTGATTTATTGAACATGTGCAGTGGTGGCTCCGTAAGATTGCCTTGCCCCTCTTCCACAACGTGGTGATTGGCATCTTCCTATGTCGCCGTTGTTACAAAAAAAGCAGCTTGCAGTCATTGAGATAGGTGGGTTACATATCCAATGCCATAGGTTGCAAAAGAGACGGGAGTCCAAGCCATATAAGGCATGCCAATTACTATGAAACAGAAGAGTATTTCGTCTGCTAACTGAGCCCATCTCGAAATCTGCGTAAAAGTGACAGTCGCTTAAATACCAGAAAAGAGATCTGTAGCAAATACATAGTCATATAAACGATTCGAGAACTAGAGCGCTGACTCGTTAGCCATAGAAAGAGCACGGAGCAAGAAACATCGTTCATTCAGAAACTCGGAGGAGGAGAAAACGAAGTCTCTACTGGACGTAGATACTCTCGGTTCCAATGTATCTACTTCGTCACAGGCGTAATAAAGGTTAATCGTCGCAGGGTACTTTACAGGGGATTTATCCTTGTTCACCCCTTTAAATCCCCTATAACAACCCCTGGATCAGGCCCACCGATTAACCTTTATTTTGCCTGTGACGAAGTAGTAGACCATAAACCTTTATAGGCATACTGCAGATAATTACGCTGAGACTAAAAGTCATCGGTCATGATTCACATTACATTATGTGGGGCCGATAACACAATACCATGATAAATACATGACTTGATAGAGAAGTAATATCTCAATGTGAAGAGGAATTCTAGATCAAACTCATCCAAGATGCACGAAAGAATGTTCCGTAGCGCTTGTTAGTATTTCCATTTCCTTAAAGGCGTCGTCTTTCTAGAATTAACGTATTATTCCTGACGAAACGCACGCTGAGACCATCTGAACTGGCAACAAACACTCACACGTAGGTTAGAAGTCAGGACGATCTGAGTGGTATGTCATGGCAGGAACGTCCAAGAATTATGCGTATGACGTGGTTTGTAGAATCCTTCGCTCAAAGTGAGATCAGCTCGTCGAGCTTGAGCCACTGAGGCTCATCTGTCGCCCTCGAAGAATACCAAATGCTGCTTGCCTTCTTTTGTAAGATTTTTGGAAGAAGTCGTACAGAGTATGTGAAGGACTCACATCAAGCAATACAAATGGAGTATTCAAAAACCAAGAGACCACCTAGTATTCTCTTTGTCAATAAAATAAAAGACCCCAGCCAATTTCTAAGTTTTGGAAACAGAGGAAGTTTAAATCTGCGACCGAGTAGGATAAACTCCGATGAAAGTCACCTGACGAGTAACTCATTGCCAAAATTGCCCCATAATTAAGGAGGTCGCCTGGCCGCCAAGACCTCGCTAAATGGAATGTCACTGACCAGCTCTGATTGGCTGTCAACGACTTTTTCTGTGAGCGAGACCGAATGTCACTGAATAAAGATCAGCCAGGAAGGCGAGAGACACGAGCGATATTGTACTCATTACACAGCTATTTGTATCTTTCTAAATTGTGAAGTTTCGAAAAACGGACATTTGAGTGAGATAAGGAGTTTCTACCTCTGTCTGTCTGAGCAGACACTTTCAATCGAATTTCAATTATTGAAGGTTGAAGAAGTCGTCGCACGTTTAATCAATAATCCAAATGCCGAAAGTACTTCCCTCGGATGATGTTGTTTCCCCTGAATCATCGCCACATCTATCCTCAGATCTAGAAAAAGGTTCAAAGGGCGTTCAAAATTACGACCCCGAATTGGAGAACGACCACTCCAAATCGTCGGCATTCAAAAGTCTGGGCTGGCTAGACCAATTTTTGGCGTTATGGATCTTGTTGGCGATGGCGATTGGCATCATCCTTGGAAACTTTGTACCCAACACTGGACCTGCTTTGCAAAAAGGACAATTCGTTGGCGTTTCGATACCGATTGGTACGTGACTCCAGTCATACAAAATTATGAGATTTCTGAGGCAGATGCTAATATGGTGTAATCTCTAGCCGTGGGTTTGTTGGTAATGATGTATCCAATTTTGTGTAAAGTCAAGTTTGAGACTTTACATCATGTCCTGCGGGAGAAGAACATATGGACGCAAATACTTTTCAGTATAGTGGTGAACTGGATTGTGGCGCCGCTACTAATGGTAATCTATCACTGACGAAGCGCGCCAAAATACATCTTCTAATAACTGCATATAGCTCGGATTAGCGTGGGCATTTCTGCCGGACAAAGGAGAATTGCGCGAGGGTCTGATATTGGTTGGCCTTGCTAGATGCATTGCCATGGTACATTCCTCCCAACTTCCGATGAGAGAATAGACTAACGGAATGTTTAGGTCCTCATCTGGACTGGCCTGGCGGGAGGAGATAGCGAGTATTGTGCAATTCTGGTAGCAATCAACTCGATTCTACAGATGGTCCTGTTTGCGCCACTGGCCATCTTGTTCATCAAGGTCATAAGCCACGAAGAGGGAACACTTGACATCGAGTACTCTGTAGTAGCAAAGAGTGTTGCAGTCTTCCTCGGCATTCCACTTGGAGCAGCAATTCTCACCCGCTTTTCGCTTCGGAAAATAACAAGTCCACGATGGTACGACAATGTATTCCTTAAGTGGGCCGCGCCGTGGTCGTTGATTGGCTTGTTGTTTACCATCCTTATCCTATTCGCCTCTCAAGGCCGGCAAGTCGTACATCAGATAGTCTCTGTTGTACGTGTTGCAGCACCATTGATAGTGTACTTCGGAATCATTTTCTTCTTGACACTCTTGGTCACGTACAAGATGGGATTCGGATATAAATTAGCAGCAACGCAAAGCTTTACTGCGGCCAGTAATAATTTCGAGCTTGCGATTGCGGTCGCGGTCGCTACCTATGGAGCAAACTCTGACCAAGCACTTGCTGCGACCGTTGGTCCGCTCATAGAGGTGCCAGTTCTCCTTGGATTGGTATATGTTGTGAAGGCTATTGGCAAGAGACGTGGTTGGAAGGACTAGAATAAACATTCGCGACGAATACAAACAAAACGCGCATCGGCCGGACATGCTAGTGATTGAGAGCATCCGCTACCACTACCAGACAATGACTATTGTGTGTTGGAGATATGAGCAAGAGATACAGGAACTTCTGCATTTAACGGAGGTGCCAAGACATATCAGTATTAGAATAGCGATGAGATTTTTAGAAAATTAGATTTAATTCAAGACAACACCTTTTGAAGAGAATAACGTGGCTTGAATCGGCTTGAAAATGGCAGCAAATTTTAGCGCTATGGCATGATGCTTCTTAAACTTGTGAATAACCTGCGAAAAGAAAATGCCTCGATGTGAGTAGCATCTAGTGCCCAGAAGGTTCTTGCTCCAGAAGCATGATCGAAAGCGAGCGCGCTTTAGGTATGCTTGTCTTCAAGAGAATTTTGAATCTCACAAAGATTGGAAAGGAAGTGAGGGAGGAAAAGTTCAGGTGCTTTTGTCACTAACGCCAAAAATCAAAGATATTCTTGTACTGTACTGTACGTGCGCTCAAGCAATATCGCTCAACCACGGCAGGCCAAGCTTTTTCATCTCAACTGCGAGCTGGAACAGGTAATCCAAGCTACTCCGAGTATTAGCGCAAGATCATTCTATGTTTCGAAAACAGTCCGTCTAACCTCTCAGCTTGAGTCTTTGCCTTGTGCACGGTCTCTCCCCAAACATAGACGCCATGGCGCCTGACAAGCACCGCATATGTGTCTGGATATTGATCCATGGCAGCCTCTAAGCTGTCGGTGAGATCTTCTTCATGCGGAGTGTTCTCAATGACTGGTATCCGCAATGTATCATGATACCCCAGAGCGCCTTGCTTTTGGTACCCCTTTCCGAAACCTTTGATTTGTTCAATATTGTTGATCTCAAACAGCATCTTATTTGAGGTTTGGTTCTCGAGGAGTAGGGTAACGAGGACGGCCCATTGACTATGAGTATGGATACAGCAGCCAGCTCCTCTCTTTGTGAAGGCTGCAATGAATAGTGGTGTGCATTGAGAGGGTTTGAGAGACTGCGGGGATCGCAGGTATACTCGATTCTTGGGATCGACTTGCTTCGAAAGTTCGAGAACATATATGTCTTCTGGAGATTCAAAAAATTAGACGTTGGTTTCCGAACCTCTTTAACTTACGTACCAGACTTCATGAGCTCCTTCTGAACGCCGGAAGGAGCGAGGTAGACCAGATCACTGCGGAGCCTCAATCAGCCGCGATCGCTTCCCCAGCCTACCAAGAGACATACTCCTTACGGATGCTGGTTCCTCCACCCGTGCCTGTCACCCATCCCAAGGTCCAAAACTTCCTGCAAAGTTCAGGGATGAGATTAGCTGGGTGCTGAGTGTCGCTTGATCTGATGAGGTGGTCATTGTTGTCTGAATAGGCCATCGTTGATTGTGTTTGGTAAAAAGACTTGAATGGTCTCTTAGGAAGAGGATCATAGAGGTAGAATAGTTGTGGTGGGGCAGGAAGCTGAGGCCGTCGCACTTAATCTTTTCCGGTGGCGGGGCACGGGAAAACGTGCTTGCTGACAATAAATGTAATAATGCTTCCTCGATTGATCGTTGCAATGTACGTGTGAAATCAGGACTGGACTATACTATTCCTTTCTGCACTTGCCGCAAAAAGTCGAGTGTTACGAAATACACCGATCGTTGATCCAATTGTGCTTGGACATGGTGCCGACGTTTCAGGCGAGATACTCTACAATCCCATTCCGAGACGATCAACCTCTGTATCTGTGAGTAAAGCCTACAAGAGATAGGTGTATTATCTAGAGGTGGCGATATGCAATAGCAATAGCCAAAAAGAAGTCTCCCGAGATGAGGAAGCAAAGCAAACCAGCCTTTGAGGCTCAATTGCAAAACTAAGCGATCGCCAATCCGGCACAGCAACTCAAGGTCAAGTTCTTTTGGCTTAGATAAAGCAGCGCCGTTGATTTATCATGAAGGACCATTGAAGGTAAAGGCCTAGCGCACAGTACCTTGGCAACTGGAACAGCAAAATTGCTATATATATTCGGTCTGCTTTATATTGTGAAAGATAATAGTAGTTGTTGGACCGAAAGTACACTTATCCAATTGCTTACTCTGATTTGTAGACATGTCAGACTGAGACATTCTTTGTACGAGCTTCGCACTTGATATATATTTCAACGTTCAAGAATGGGATACCTGCATTCTAGCATACTTCTGTCGACAGATACTCCACCACGACGGTGAAGCGATCTGTGGTTTTGGTAAAACATGTAACTTTGTTGGCGAACCCTCCGCTTCTCCTTCAGAGGATACAATCGATTCAATCTTGAGTCGTCCGAGCTCAGTGGCTCAGAGTCGAGGGTTCTTCTTTACTAGACCGTAATGTTTTTGGTTAACACTGACATCTGGACCACTTGAAGTGTCCGGTCAAACCACATGATACATTCACTCTCACTTAGACTCTTCTGTATGGACGTCTGAGATGTTATTCACGACCTGAATCGCGCTTGAGAAGTCCCGGAAATATCTTGCTGCTGCTTTTGACCTCGGCATCTGAGAACTGGTCAAAGCGCCCTTCTTGCGGAGATATCAAAAGTTGTCAAACGTGTCCTCAACACCTGTCCTCAAGCGGTCTACACGTACTTAATCCAAGTACCTTACCGTCGCAGGAGAAACCATCCAAATTTTCCTCGCCATCTCTGACTCTTTCAGCTCCGGAACCAATTTGCGACGATGCGTTTCTATAATGCTATATCAGCGGCCGCGCTGCTAGCAGCAGCCAATGCGGATGGAGCTCAGTCAGTTCTGAGTGATGCCAGCTCTTCGATATCGAGCGTCGCCAGCGATGCCACTGCAGCTACGTCGTCAGCTCCAGAGCTCCCAACTTTCACAGTAAGCATGATCTCAATTATGTTGAGACGACGACCATGTATCTCCGCCGCTGCGGTTTTGCAACAAGCTTCTGCCAGCGTCGAGTCTTAAAATTCATGGCACGTTCAATATAAATGCCCTATGACTTGATCTAACACGTTATACTGTCAATTGACCTGCTAATGCCTCTTTCTAGCCCACCACACTCAAAGCTCCTTTCCTTGAGCAATTCGACAACATGGACAAATGGAAGGCGTCTAAAGCGACAAAAGATACGAAAGGCAGCGAGAAGGAAGACGAAGCTTGGGAATACGTCGGCGTCTGGGCAAATGAAGAGCCAACTGTGTACAAAGGGATGGAGGGTGACAAAGGTCTCGTCATGAAAAGTGTTGCGGCTCATCACGCAATTTCCGCCAAATTCGACAAGAAAATCGATAACAAGGGAAAGACACTCGTTGTTCAGTATGAGGTCAAGCTCCAGGACACACTTAGCTGTGGTGGTGCTTACTTAAAGCTGTGAGTAAAGAGTGGTGGCTGATTTTCTTCTGGTTGTTGGTAGTGGCTGACTTCGATTAATAGGTTGAGAGACAACAAGGCTCTACACCGCGAGGAATTCTCCAATGCCTCACCATATGTCATCATGTTTGGTCCAGATAAGTGTACGGAAATCCCTCTTTCAGAATCATGGATGCTCTGTGTTGTGTTTGAATAAGCCCCCCATTCACGTGATTCATACATGGTCTAAAAAGATTGTTAAATCTTTGCTATACCAAGGAACTTGACTGACACTCCGATTATCAGGCGGTAGTACCAACAAGGTCCACGTAATCATCAACCACAAAAACCCAAAGACAAAAGAGTATGAAGAGAAACACCTTACCTCTCCACCAGCCGCCAGAATCGTCAAGACAAGTGAATTGTATACCTTGGAGATTCATCCTAACAACACAGTGATCATCAAGTTGAATGGTGAGCAGGTCAAGGAGGCCAATCTTCTAGAAGATTTCCAGCCAGCTTTCAACCCGCCAAAGGAAATTGATGATCCAAAGGATAGCAAGCCAGATACTTGGGTTGAAGAAGCCAAGATTCCTGACCCTGAGGCTAAGAAGCCAGAGGATGTAAGTGTTCTGTCGATATGCTGATTTTACAACTGAGCCCCATACTGACCATCACTCAAATCAGTGGGATGAGGATGCACCATTTGAAATCGTTGACGAAGCAGCTGAAAAGCCAGAAGATTGGCTAGAGAACGAGCCGTTATCCATTCCAGATCCTGAAGCAACAATCCCTGAAGATTGGTCTGAAGAAGTGAGCAACTCCTCTCTTGATCCAATAATTTCATACTGACTATCTGCGACAGGAGGATGGAGATTATGTAAAGCCAATGGTACCAAACCCTGCTTGCGACGATGTGTCTGGATGTGGTCCATGGTCAAAACCTATGATCCGCAATCCTGTAAGTCTATCCAAATATCTCAGGAGTTCCAGTCCACTGACGCCTCTTTCAGGAATATAAGGGCAAGTGGCAAGCAGAAATGATTGACAACCCTGCCTACAAAGGTGTTTGGGCGCCACAGAAGATCAAGAATCCCGATTACTTCGAGGACAAGTCCCCATCCAACCTCGAGCCAATGGGAGCTGTCGGTTTCGAGCTATGGACTATGGTAAGTCGGACGACGCGCTGAGGAATGCAAAAGCTCACATTTCTTAGGACAAGGATATTCTCTTCGACAATATTTACATTGGACACTCCGTTGAGGACGCCGCAAAGCTCGCTCAAGAAACTTTCTTCGAGAAACACCCAGTTGAACAACTTCTTGAAATTGCCGACAAGCCAAAGGAGGAAGAGAAGAAGCCAAAGTCACCATCGGACCTTGTCTTCATGGACGACCCTGTACACTACGTCAGGGAGAAGCTTGATCTCTTCTTCACCATCGCTCAAACTGATCCAGTCAACGCCGTCAAATTTGTTCCAGAGGTTGCCGGTGGTTTCGCCGCTCTCCTCGTTACCTTCATCGCTATTATCGTTGGTGTTGTCAGCAGTGGCTCCTCCGCACCACCACAAGTTAAGAAGGCTGCCGGAAACGCAAAGGCAGCAGCAGTTGACGCCAAAGACAAGGTCGCTGAGGCGGTTGCGTCTGGCACTGAGCAAGCCAAGGCTGAGGTCAACAAGCGATCCACCAGAAGCACCTCGTAGATGAGGAATCTGACCGTGTGACGAAGCAAGAATGGCTGAGCGGGAAAGACTGGCTGGCATATGGAATTGCATTTATGTTCTTCGTCCTTGGACTTAGTTACTACGAGCGTGAAATGGTAATCAGCTATTGGCGGTTATGTATTTTAGGCGCATAAAATTAGTGAATACATTTTGACCAACTAAATTTATCTGACTATCTATGCGAGCTCGGTGCGATGGTGAATCCGTGAGCTCAGATCTAGGTGCTACGACTCTAGGTACGACATAGCCGACAACGTTCATCTCAAAACGCTGCAGCAAATCCTGTGACGCAGCCGCAAGCCAGCCCGGAAACCTGGCAGTTCACTTCACTTCACTGCCTAGACCTATTGCACTCTTCCATGCTCCGGCCTTTTGGCACAAGAGATGATACACCACGCAACTCTACCTAGACTACTTAGTAGCTAACTATCCATACCTGTTCCAACGATATGCTCCTCAGATCATCTTTCAGACTGCCCCCTCGCCATATCATTCTTTGCTTGTCGTTGCAGCAGGATAATTCATAATCTAGTTCTTGCTCAGCCTCTTCCTGTTTTTACTTTCGTACACAACTTTTTGTTAGACGTATTGCACCGGCTTTGATGAATGGTGCTTGATGTCGTCCTGTTTGGGAACGGTACGTAGGTATTGTAAATTCCAGGATTGGCTTGAGGTATAACAAGACGAGGATCTACATTTATGTTTCCAGCTTCAAAGACAATAGTTACAATTCACTCTTTCGGCAAGACGCTAGGAGGTTTGCTCGATTTCCTTTGCGTGTATTTGAACCGTAGCACTCATTCGCTTTCTATTTACTTGCTCAGGAGTGTTTTAAAGGGATTGGACTACCTAATAGAATCAGCTAAAAACTAAAGTCGGGCTTGTGGTGATTGTTTCACGTTACTGGGGAAATGGTACATAAGTAGATTCATGATACATTATTTTGTTGGTTGGATATAACATATAACAGCCTGCATCGTAAGTGAGTACAACTGTAGAAATTGGTTGAGTATCAAACCCAAGGATACTATCAAGAATCTATAGAAAACACGTGTGGGGCAGGAGCCGTTTGGGATTGTGAAAATGTATGGCACTAAAATGGCCTCGAAAGTTGAAACGGGGAGTCGGACACGACAAGCGAGATCTATGAACTCATGACGTTACAATTGCTGAATAACACTTCCTATTTCCGGCTCTAAAGAACTTGCTCATCTAGAACCGTCCCGGTAAACGCCAGACTCCGTGACATATGATCTTCCGGCCAATAGCCCTAACCGTGGCAGCAGGGGATGCCGACATGTCGTAGACTACTTGCTCACTCTACTTGCAAGGTGACGATCCTCTAAAGATTAGAATACGGTCCGGACTGTTCGCCATTCGGAGCGCTAGTGGGTTTGGAATCGACTTTGTCTAGCTGAGTAGTGCCGTTAGAGGTCGCCTCTCGTTTGTCTTCTTCAATATTGGCAGATGTGTTAGTGTCTTTTGACATCGCCTCTTCAACTTTAGCGTGTTCCGACTCCCCGAAGCTGGCCAGTAGGTCGTCGAGCTTTTTCTCGAGGTTTGTGAGATTCGACTCAAGTGCCTGGGCTGTCTTTTCGCCTCTAGAAATAGGATTGGTTTAGTTCCCGTAGACCAACCAATAGGCGGAGGGGTGCATGACGGAGAAAACGAGCGCTAAGGTATGATAGGATCTGAAAGGCGGCAGCTAGTAGAATTGCCAAAGCGACAGGGATTTGTGCTCTGCAGAACAGTATTTCTTGCGTTGGTAGACGGCTGCGGTCTACCAAACGCTAATCATTGAGAACGCAACGTCAACATGAGGAAAACATAACCGAGCTTTCGGCCTGTTCACCGATTGATACTCAAGATGCGGACAGACATCATACAACAGACATACTTCCTCAACAAAGGTACGGACTTCCAAACCAAATTTCGATCTGGAGTAGACTCGAGGGAATTGATAGGGCACTTACTTTAAAAGATCGGCCCAGACCTGTCAATCCACAGATTAGCGAGTTCAAATATTCCACGAGAAAGGAGCGTGGAATTCCAGAACGTGTTCGGTGGAAACAGGTGGTGCAGGTGCAAGTAGTTCGAGAACTCTAGTTCTCGAATATTTCAAGTCCAATCCTCATATGAAGTGCGATTATTGAGTAGTACAACAAAAGTTGTCCCCTCAACTATAGCATTGCCACATGCCGACTCCTCAGCCTCGTTCCCGCAGAGTTATCATGCGACAGATGAATGAGAGGAGGAATCATGGCGTGCACGTACCTTGGCTAAGTCACTGTCGTCTTTGGCTACATCTACATGCTCGCCTGCCGTTCCATTCGATGAGGCCATTCCGATATTCCGTGACTTTCAGGATTGTTGGAGGTGGCGCGTTGCTGTCATCAGCAGACGGTGAATGGCAGGAGTCGTATAATACCGCCGATACGGTAGACAGTAATGTCCAAGCGTAAGAATTTGAATAATCAAGAATTTCAAAGTTTAGAAATTCGACTCGAAACATGTCCAGCACTTAAGGTGCTGGCTTGGAGCTTAGCTCCCCGGCGGCGCCGCCAAAGAAAAGATACGCGGTTGAACTTCGGGACCCTCGGCATCTCCCGAGCCAGAGCAAGCGCGCGTGTAAATGCCGTCTCTTCGAGAAGCACATTCACACCTGAAATGAATGGGGGTAGAGACATGTATTCCGTCGCAATCTCTGCGCTCCTTGGATTTCGAGTTACAGCTGCATCGTTTCCTCGTGGTATCTCCAGCTGCAAGCTTCTACCGCCGATTCGGAAAGAAGCACGGGTGTTGCCAATTGCACCCGTGCTGCGACCGACCCCACAGCCGATCTCATGATGGAAAAAACAAATACCCCCCCAAAAATTGTCGCCTTTTACAATTGTACCATTTCCCCTCCAAAATCCCACCATGTGTACTTGGAGCTCGGGTAGTATATTATCCGAGGAGCGAATCTCAGCTTGTAGACCCAATTACTCGTTAGCACGGCCCCCTGTTAGTTTTGGACTGTATAGTAATCATTATTGCTTTGACAGCTTTTTTTTAGTCATAATCAGATCACGACCTATTCAAGTTTCTGTTGGATGGCGAGGATGGTAAAGTTATCACTCTTCGCTAATGATGAGCCCCTAGTTAGGTTTGTGAACGACTCGTTCTCGGTATTCAAGCTCGCTACTCAGCTGGTGGTGACTTTTTGTCAAAATTACTGGAAGATAACTTGGATGTTTCTGTTCACATTGGCGATGTATAATTCAGCTTAATGCACCAAGTAGGGATTTTAAATGCAGGTGCATAAAGTAATTAGGGTTCATTCACTGTATGACATTTACGAAATGGCCTGCATGTCAAAACTGACATTTACTCGGCACGGAAGCTCCGACGCTCCGGGACTAGCCGTAAAAGTCCTAGCTCCTAGGCTCCGCCTGAAAAGAAGGGGGTTTTTGACCCTAAAAACACCTAAAAACTACTCTAAAATACTAAGAAAATCTGTAAAAATCCGACCGAATTTCTGCTGCAAATACTGTATAATGTATAAAAAACCCTAGCACCAAGTCCAAAGTCTTTAACGGGCTGGGATTCTTTGGTGCAGCATTTCTGATCGGCCGCTATTCAGCCTGGGAGATACTGTACAGTACAAAGTGATCCTCGCTTAGGGTGAGGTTTCCACTTCAACGCCAACAATAGCACAAGTCTTCCTCGTTGCCCATCTCCGATGTAGGTGCCGAATCCGACAATGCTCGGCGCGTGTAAGCTCCGTACGCCCTGGATCACCTGGGCAAGTGGATGGTTGGAAACGACGACGAAGCTATGTAGGACAACAAGACGGCTATTGATCGATCCCCTTTACCTGTACGACTGTGCGCTTCAGGCGCCTCACAGTTTGGATTGGAAGAGATCTTTATATCTGACTCCTTTTGCAAGACAGCCTTGGAATGATAGGGTATCCGTAATGAGTAAGTGCCTGTCCATTAATGTCTGTGTTCTTGGGGTTGGAACTTTGGACTTGGACTTGGACTTGGACTTTGAACTCGTTCGAGACGGGATCTCTGATAGATCGAATTCGCGTGTGCCGCTACCTTGCTCATGCGAATCTACATTATGATAGTTATTTCCCGATCTTCCCGGGTGCGTATTTGCAATTCAGCATGGCGCTGCCGTGCCCTCCAACCATGCCCAATGTCCATCGGAAGCGAGAGCCAGGAGGCGACCAGGGCAGGTCTGGGTCGATGTGGAAGATGATCGATACCCAGGCCTTTGGGACAGTACGGTACTCATTACAGTATCTACTTCATGCGGTCGACTCCCAGCCAGACAGACAGCGGAACAGAGCGCCGGCTCCGACAATTTCGCATCGCTTGATCGAGGCGGCGAGTGCAGGTGGTGTGGTGTGATGTGCCCAGGTGGGTTTGCCATTGACACATCTCGCGCCCTCTCATAGGCAGTCCTTGGTGTCCGCAGCTAGTGCCACGCCATGCCATGCTTCGAGGTTGTCGAGCTCGTCTGGCAACGTATTAAGTAGATATACCCTACTACGAAGTTCAGTACTTAGTAACTACTACCGAGAAATGACCTCCGTACATTCCGTGGATCCTACTTCGTAGATAATCACACTAGCCCCATGCGCTCCCCAAGTACCCACTCCGCTGCCCATCGACCTTTGCCTTGAACATCGAAGTCGGCAAAACCCATCTCGATGTCGCTTGTCGTCGAGTCAAAACACACGCCTATTCCCGCAGCGCACGACTAGCCTAGAGAGCCTAGCGTCTAGCTTTTCCTTCCTCCCTCCACCTCCACCTCCACCTCCACTCTGACACGCTTTCGCTGGGTCTGACCGATTTCGAGGTAGTTTACGACGTCGTTGCGCACCACTTTTCTCTTTTGGTAATTGTTCTCTTATACGCACACATACAGGCACGCATACGAAGGCCTTTCGATTCTTTCTTCATCCTCATCTCTTCTCCTAGATCTCCCGTTGCAAGCACCTTTCGTGCTGCCTTTTGCTCAGCTTCCATCGACGAATCATTTTCTGGGTCGCAAGAGATCATCGCATCCTGTAACCCCCCCGACCGCACGTCTCCAGCCTTGCTGTTCTGAAAGTCGTCTGAAAGTCGTCCGCGAGTCACGATCTACTTTTGCTTTCCAACCCTCCCTCATAACAAGTCACTATCTTTCGAGCGCGCCTTGCACGACATTTCTCCTCAAACGTGCGACATCATCGTGCCGTCTATGTAAGGTGAACCCTCCTCAATGGTTCTGTACCTGAGTCCGAGTCGACCCCTCCACCTTTTCGGTCCTTCAAGCTGACCTGTAAAAGGGTAATACCTGTCGGTCACCATTTTCGAACCACCTAGAGCGACGTCCTACCTAGCGATTCGTCATTGCCTCATACCATCTAACACGTCGGCACACTTGCTGACCTCCACCAACCGTCGTCTGGAGAAAGAAGCTTTCTTCTTATTCCACGGATCGAAGAACGCGAATACAAAGGAGCAGAATCGTCCACAGATTTTGAACTCCGGCCGTCTCTGCATATGGAAACCCCCTGTTGGTCTTCTGGTAGCTATCAACATACATGCTCAAGCATCAATTGAATTCGGTCTCACCTTTCAACCACAATAACTCGCTCTTCCAACGCTGCCTGGTATACCATCCCTTCGAATCTGGACTTAGGTTGTTGTCTTGATTAGAGGTGGCCTGGAAACGGACACAATTTGGCAGTCACTCAGAAGTTCTGGACCATTTCCAGAGGCCGCCAACTGTATGACTGATTTGGGAGATATATTTGCGGAGCTTGGGATATCGTCCTACCTGAACGACTTCATTGAGCAGGGTTTCGACACATGGGACACGATCCTCGACATCACCGAATCCGACTTCGATGCCCTGGGAGTGAAGCTTGGCCACCGCAGGAAACTTCAACGGAGGATAGCAAACGCGAGGGGTTTATCATCTGATCGAGCACTTGCCTCTCCAAGGCATACTCCAAGCGATGATAGAGCCCCAGAAGAGCGGAAGGCATCGGCGGGAAGCAAAGGTGACACCAAAGATGGGAACAGTGCCGCCCAAGGAGCGAAGAGGAAATACAGACGACATCCCAAAGCCGACGAGAACGCCCCAGAAAGACCTCCCTCGGCATATGTAATATTTTCGAACAAAATGCGTGAAGAGCTGAAAGGGAGGAATCTGTCTTTCACTGAAATTGCGAAGCTTGTGGGTGAGAATTGGCAGAGTCTATCGCCGGGCGAAAAGGAACCATATGAGCAGCAGGCATTTTCTGCGAAGGAGAGATATAACCAAGAACTTACAGAGTACAAGAAGACCGATAACTACAGGGACTATTCCCAATATTTGACCGAATTCAAGTCTAGGCAGACAAATCAACAAGGTATGCTCTAAATTCAACATGTCCATATCCCAATCAAGTCTCCAGCATTATCTAATTGACCTTCTTCCCAGAGTTGGAGATTGCCAAAAGACCGAAGCTAGAAGCTCATATCAGCACAGCAAGTAGTGGTACCGCAAGTAGTTCTGCAAGTCAGGTGGGGCCGGAACATTCGCTACATCGTGCGCATGTCGATTCTACGGCATCACTGCCCCCGTGGCAAGCCCCTGAGAGCACCACACCTCAGCCTTCCGCTATCCCAAACCTAAATGTTACCCAAAGCATGACGAATGGAACAGAATCACCCCGGATTACTTCTCCTTCCATTTTGCCTGGATATAGAGAGGCGCTCTTCGCTGGTAGTCCATTGGACGGCCCTAATTCTCAAAAGCTGCCTAGGATATCTGATATTTACAATCGGAGTTCAAGTTCTGCTTACAATGGCTTAGCCGACGGCTTTAATTCGACGGGCTCGCTTCAGCATGCGCATCGTACAGGTCATCAAAACCATACACCACCCCTGCTATCGTCGGAGTCTACGAGCAAATCTACAGTATCTTCCACAACTTCAGCAAGTACAGCGAGTACGGCATCGTCGACATACTTCACACCGCGCACGCCTCTCGAACCGCCTCTTGACCGAGCGCTCCCGCTTCCTACGGTCTTTCCTCAAAAGCCTGCAATTTCTGGCGACAATCAATCACACTCCCTGAGGCCCAATTCACGTTCGCCGCAGTCCATGGCACACTTGACTCAGCAATCTCCAAATGGTAAGTGTGGCTTTTTCTCTCTGGCCTACTAAATGGTCGAAGCTCAATTGTTTTTTTCTTTTTGGCTATTTCACAGTCAATCTAGATGTGATTCTCATTTAACTATGCCGAATACATCTCCTACTTGTATGCGCATATCGTGATACTCTTCTGGCATGAACTTGTGGTTTTGTGCTTCCGGCATCGTAGCTCGCATCAGTGTATGATCCAAATCAGCTTGAGACGAGATAAGGTGTCTAGCGAGTTGCAAGATATCACTGCACTTCTCGCATTACATCATTAAAGTGTGTCTGTTGCTAACATGGTTTTTGTAGTTATCCCAACCCATATGGATTATCCCACCTCGATGTCTATGGCTCCAATCCGCGGTTATACTTCAACTGCCTCTCAAAACATGGCGGGGGCGGACAAACCCGATCCGAGAGCCCATGAGTTCTCTTTGCAAAATATACCCGACGACCAATTAGATCCAGTGAGCGCACTTCTGAAGGCCGGAGAAATTGTGAATCGGAATAGCAGATCACAACATCTTGGTACCAAGCCATACCACGATTCATAACGAGCCGCAACACAGCAATGCAATTCTTCTTCAGCAGCAAACGAAAATATGGGCCCGAAGGTGGAAGGGCTGGCGTTCGGAGGCATTCCGTGCGTCTGGAGTTCTGTTGGAGTTATTCAATGTTGTCTTGATTAGGCTGTCCTTTATGGCGATGTTAGATTATCCTTCCAACATCTGTTTGCTAAAACAGATTTCTGTTATGTTACACAGGCGATTGTACGAGCTCTCGCCTGAAGTATGATATGTTGGAACGCAGTATATACCCGAATTGTGTAGCAAATGTTAAGCAGATTTAAATCATCCTACTCCCTTCGACTGGTGAACAACACAGAAATGGCAATCTTTCAGGACATTGACAGAACGACGTATGTACTGTTCAGTACAAGAAAGGATCCGGGGTATCATTTCAATAACGGCATAACCCCTTTCCGCCCCCAAATCCGGCTCTATCACAGGTTTGGTTTTGAGGTTCTTGACAGGTACTTACTAGTACGCGGATATCCCCTCTTCATGGTTGATTTATTAAGGGAAGCCTCACTTGTATGCTGTGACAGGAATGGCTCCGAAGAGGTCGCCTCATCTTCACATCCCTTCGTACCTGTTCTAATTTGCCGACATCTTTGGTTTAACTCCGTGCTCTACTTGTGAAGAGGGCAGTAGCCATCAGGCCGGTGTAGCATAAGGATTAGGTTTAGTACTCCTCAAAATCATTCCATGGAGTTCGTAGCGGACTACATCGGGAAGGTGGGGTGGTCTTTTGCCGGGCGGTCACAAGAACCATCAACTTTTGATTTCGTACCACTCCGACCGCTTCTCCTAGAGCTACACAGCATTTCACCTAGCGAAATGCTTTCGTCACCTCAATTCTCAGTATAGGAATACGCTCTGGTCACTTCTACTATTTTCTCGTTTGCTCACGAACTCGCTGCTGAGCTGCTTTCGAGCACAAAATGGCGGGGCTCCAAGCCATCAAATACGAGAGGGGCAAACTCCAGGTTCTAGATCAACTTAGACTACCGCATGAGTTTGTTTACGATGATGTCTCTACCTGCGAGGAAGCTTTCGATTGTATCAAGTCGATGCGCGTTAGAGGTATTGAGGTCTTATCCTGACGAGAACTGTGGTGGCTAAGTCTGTGGACCAGGTGCCCCAGCTATTGCTATTGTCGCTGCATTGGCACTTGCCGTTGAGTTAGAGCATAAGAAAGATGGTAGGCAGACTATATGGGATTCTCTATGCAGCTGAAACTAATCATTCACAGCCGCTAAAGAGGGACGAGATGTTGTCAAGTATGTCGATGGTCGATTAGACTATCTTATGGGTAGTAGACCAACAGCCGTGGACCTTTCAAACGCTATCAAACTCCTCAAAATGAGGGCACAAAACATTGCATCCGTCGTATCTGACTCCGATCCGGCCGTCGCTTGTGCCGAAATAAGAAAAGTCGTTATACATGTAGCAGAAAAGATTCTGGAAGACGATTACAACACAAATCTGGCTATTGGCAGATATGGTGCTGAATATTTGCGGAGACAGCAGATGCCAGTTGTTACACAGGCTGATGAAGCCGAGGAGTTGAGATATTACACCACGAGTCCACCGGGAACACAAGGGGCACCGGATCAGACATACCGGAAGTTGAGCGTTCTGACACATTGTAATACAGGGTATGTATTTTGAACTCTCCTCGTGCATTATCTAGGGAGCGAAAGCGAAGTCTGCTCAATTATTGGGTCTATAGACATACGCATGCTTCTTTTGAAACAATCAAACACTAATAT
Source organism: Chaetoscypha palmicola (assembly GCA_003988945.1). Taxonomy (NCBI): domain Eukaryota; kingdom Fungi; phylum Ascomycota; class Leotiomycetes; order Helotiales; family Helotiaceae; genus Chaetoscypha; species Chaetoscypha palmicola. The sequence goes on along the minus strand of QYAH01000028.1, from coordinate 141,584 downwards.
AACCCAGATCTTTAGCAACGTCAGGGCATGGTACCGCCTTGGGAATAATCCGCAGTCTCCAGAAGATGAGCTATCTCGACCACGCATACTGCACGGAAACCCGCCCTTACAACCAAGGTTCTCGTCTCACGGCCTTCGAACTGGTTTACGAAGATATCCCATCTACCCTCATCACGGATTCCATGGCCGGTGCGCTTTTCTCCCGAAAGAAGGAGGAAAGGAACATATCGGCAGTCATAGTCGGAGCAGATAGAGTTGTTCGGAACGGAGACACTGCCAACAAGATTGGTACATACACGCTTGCTGTTCTTGCAAAGGCACATGGTATCAAATTCGTTGTTGCTGCACCGACGACTAGTATCGATCTTGAGACTGAGACTGGATCATCCATCAAGATCGAAGATCGAGCGAAGAACGAATTGACGCAGATTACTGGTGCTATAGTTGGCAAGGATGGAATGGTTGATGTCAATCATACTGAGAGAGTGGCAATTGCAGATCAGAGAATTAATGTCTGGAATCCGTCGTTCGATGTCACACCTCACGATCTTATCGATGCCATCATCACCGAGAAAGGAGAAGTGGTACGGAGCTCAAAGGGTCTTTTTGACTTCAAATCTATCATGCCAGAGAGATGGAGAGCGCAAGTTGAGCAAGCTGATGTAAACGGTCATGCAACGGAGACTCTGAGCGAAGATGGTACTCAGTTCCAGATGGAAAATATCTGAATACCACTTAGTATTCTGGAACCAACCACGGAAGATAACAAGGGCGTTTCTGAAGGTTTTCATATCGACGTTTCGTCGTTGATACAATGGGTTTATTGATCTAAAAAGGGTCAATGAGAAAATGGTATATAGATGGTTTCACGATTGATTGCAATCAGGGGAATATGGTATAGCAAAAGCTGAGTGTCCTGGTTGAGGCATTATGATTGAATAGAAATGAACGTACAGTATATGGTCTTGGACAACCATCATTTTCGCGAGAGTCTTGTATCATTTTTTGGGCTGGATATCATCAAAGAATTTTTCTCCATCTGCAGTACGTTGTAATGATTGTCAGCAAGTGCATCTTCTTCTTGTTGGGAAATCGATGTCCATGACATAATGCATACCTACATCTAAAGGTATGTTTCAATTCCGGAGCCACCGGGCAACTTAATTGTGACCAATGTAGTATAGGTTAATGTTGAAATTGGACCCTACATGTACCTCCCTACCGCACCTTAAACCATCCCTCAGTCTCCGCCCAAGATCTACCTCTCCTGTAATACCTAGAACTCGCTCAACCTTCTGCCTAGATACATTTTGAGCCCCTTCACCAAGTCGCCCTCCACGACCCCCCCTTGCCAGGTCACACTGATGACCATCGCTCCTCCACTAACACTCACCACACCGACTCCCAACGCCGGTCCCGCAATCATCCCGCATTGAGTAAAGGCAAGTTTCTCCAGTTTCACTTTCCCTTCTCCGCCCTCATTCCCGACAGCTTGAACAACGCCAATATTGGACAACTCATAGGCTTCACCTAAGCGACTTCTCTCAAGACATGCAAGAGAATAAGCGTCGAAATCAGGGATCTGGGAGCTGGCGATCAGGAATGGTGATCCTTTGGTAGGTACTGAAGCTAGTTCTCCTCCCATTTGCTCAGAGAATTGCTTCCCGACGGCCTGAAAGGCTTCGTTTTCCTCCTGAGAATTCTCGCTGACAGAGCGGAGGGAGGTGATGAGAGAGCTGGGCCAGGAAGTGGAGATGCAGGATATGTGGCATACTATCTCGGAGGGAGAGACGGAAGTGAATCGTCGCATGGTGTATGGCGTTACGCTTGCGAAGGAAGGGGAGGTTGGGAGGGTTTTGGAGAGGTATTCAAGGAGGAGGGCGTGGATTAGGACGGTTAGGGATATTTTGTGGGCGCGACAGAAGGTTAAGGTGGTGGTCAGGTTGTTTGACGGTACAGTTACAAGAAGGGCGTGGGAGGTGTACTTCTTTTGGATGGGCGAGTTGCCTGTCCATGAGAGAGGATCCGGGCTTGGACCTGGAACCGGTGGAGATTGGGATTCGGGTGGGAATGGGAAGGCGTCTTCGATTGCTGGTGGAGGGAGGGTAGTAGATGGAATTATGTGCGGCCATTCAGAAGAAGTCCCAGGGCTGGCGAGTCCTTCAGATAGATGCTCAAAGAATGTCTTATGAAAAGCACCTCCACTTCCACCATCTCCGATGCCGTGGTGGAAAGGCACAACAATATCGACTCTTCGCTTCGATACATCGGCCGTATTCTGATACTGAATGACAACAAGTCTCCATCCCGGCTTCGTAGTTTGATCAGCCCATATACCTTCATGAGCACTCCCAATCTCCTTCTCTAGCGCCTCATCTTGCTTCTCAACAGGTACATTGGAAGTCTTGATTTCGACAACGTCTTCCCAGTTGATTTGACGTAAGCGAACGAAATGAGCCTCTGCCGTATCCGATTTGTGAACTATTCCAAAACAGAGAGCTGGATGACGCGCGATCGTCTTTGACAGTGCGTATTGCAATAGTGAGATGAAAGTACTCGATGAAGCGAGTATGTTGGCGGGGAAGCTGTATGTTCCTGAGACTGCGAAAGAGCGATAGACACCGTGTGCATTACGCGCTGCATAGTATTTCGCTAGGAACCCTGCAGAGATGTTGTTAGGGGACTTGAACGAGACTTGTTTGCATGATTGTCCATGATAGCTCAGATAATTTCTTCTTATTGGTAGGACAATATTCCAAAAATTCATGCACATTGGAGTATTGACTCCACATTTCACTAGAATGTGACCTTTGAATCAAATATCTTCGCGGGCAGTACTTTAATGAAAAGAGCATGAACAGAAGCGGACGACTTGTTACTGAGGGCATGAGGCTTCCGAGAATATAAACACTCTGGAAAAAAGAGTAAGGAAAGACTAACCGGCGGAAACAACTTGAGAATCCATCTAGAGATCTGATAGTTCTCCCTTCACAAACGAGTTGTTTCGGAACTGATTGATATACCGCGCCGATGTCGGTATCTTGTTTTTCCTACGCTAGTCTTTGCTTCTAGAGTTTACGGATTGTACGAACAGAAAACGAGTGGAGTCTGATATTTGTATTCTTTGAGGACCTCAGTCATATCAAAATATTGAGATGACTCGTACGGAATGGGCCCGCAAATGAGACCCTGTGGCACTGCTATCCCCGATGACAGTTGAGCTTGCACGTGACGCGCCCTTCTGATTACTCGATCAGCAAGGTGCACTGTTATATCTCTTATATGTAGGATGAGACACAAATTTGTGAATATTGGACAACCTAGATATCGGATTTTGTTTTTGAGCTAGTGTTATACAATCAGCATTAGAAAGAGACATCGTTTACGTTGGGAGACTTTGAGTTTGACCTGGCTTTTAAACTCCGAGTCGGCTTTTGGATTATCTCATGAATCAGACTCTGTATTTAGCGTGCTCTCTCGTAAACTGCCCCACCCCCTTCCTCCCCCACCAATCACAACCCACAACCACCCCAAGCACGCTACAGAGAAAGCACTCGGGGGTGTGGGGCGATTTAGGTAGGCACGTATATAAAGCTCGGGTTACTGTATGTTACCCAGCCCTATCCGACCCACACCCCCGAGTGCTTTCTGACAAACTAGGGTCTGATTTATGAGATAACTTTTGGACTAGTTCAACGACCTCGGATCTTAAGGGTAAATTGTATTTGTAACTCAAACTGCCATTCTGTCCATCCGTTCCGCTCCGTGACATTAGTTGGAATATCTAATCACATATGTTGAGACATGAACTGACTTTAAAACTTATAGATCGCCCAACAACCGGTCAAGAAACGAATTTAGTAAGGGTCATCTTCTCAGATCTGACATACGGTACTCACCGCCACAATGAGTATTGAGACGACCAACCACCTCACGTCTGTCGGAGTTGAGAAGACAGTGAAAATCGAGGACTCTCTGCAGGACATTGATGCCTCGAAGTTGACAATCGAACTCACTCAGACTCCTCGGGTTGTGCCAGAGCTCAATTCAGCCGAAACTTGGTCATGTAAGGCATGTACAGATCACAGTACGTAAACATCAAGCACCACCCTTTGAACACGCTTTCAGACGATTCAAGAACCGATTTCAGCGCTATGCTTATATTTTCTAGTGGTGACTATAACCTGGCTCGAAAAGAGCGGCTGGGGAGCCCCCAAAATCGTTCCTTATGGCCCACTATCCCTCATGCCCACAGCCTCATGTCTACACTATGCCACCCAGTGTTTCGAAGGAATGAAAGTCTACCGTGGTTACGACGGAAAGCTTCGACTTTTCAGACCTGACAGGAATTGTGCTAGATTGGTTTCTAGTGCTACGCGAGTTGCTTTGCCTGCTTTCAATCCTGAGGAGTTGGAAAAGTTGTTGAAGGCTTTAATGAAACTCGATGGTGCTAGTAAGTTGATTGAGATGTAGAAATATAAGGACTGTACTGATTCTGAGTAGAATGGCTCCCTAAAGACCAACCAGGCAACTTCCTTTATCTTAGACCTGCTATGATTGGTAAGTCCGAGCCTCCAAGTCCGAGAACTTATGTTCAGTAATCTATGGGCCATTTCCATCTTCTGCTTCCTCTTAGACACTATCATCTGCAGTGAAGAGGCAAAATCTGACATCAATGACACAGGAAATGGAGAGCAACTAGGAGTTACCGCCCCATCCGAAGTTCTTCTATTCGTCATCGCCGTCCCTTGGCCAGATCTATCAACAGGATGGAACCCAGCGGTAACTGAGTCCTGATCTTCATCTCTACCCTCATACAGCACTGCTCAATGAAAAATATGAGAGGCACTAATCCTCTCTAGTCAACATCCGAGCTAAAACCCCCGGGGCTCAAACTACTCGCCTCCAAAAACGACACCCGCGCTTGGCCGGGCGGATTCGGCTACGCAAAAGTAGGAGCAAACTACGGGCCCGCATTCGTAGCTACGATGGAAGGCCGCAAGAAAGGCTACGATCAAATCTTATGGCTATTCGGTCCTGAAATGCAGGTCACCGAAGCTGGTGGTACGTATCGCCCAGAATTAGAATTTAGGACCTTAACCCCTCTTTCGAAGACTCTGAACTGTGTGAGAATATGATGGCTGACCTTCATTCTGATTTCCAGCTTCTAACTTTTTCGTTGTGTGGAAAACTCGAGAAGGGAAATTGGAGTTGATTACTGCTCCATTAGATGATAAAATCATCTTAGACGGTGTGACGAGACGATCTGTGATTGACCTCGCACGCGAAAGATTCGCATCTGGGTCCTCGTACTTAGATACTAATATCCAAGCCCTTACCATAACCGAAAAAACATACACTATTGCCGAAGTTGAAGAAGCTAGAAAGGAAGGTCGACTGATCGAAGCGTTCGTATCTGGTACTGCTGTAAGTGTCTGATCTTCTATTCCTTGCATAATTCAACTGACGATGGAATGAAATAGTATTTCATCACTCCCGTGTCGGCGATTAATGTCCACGACGAGGAATTTAGTATTCCAATGGGAGCTGGGGATACTGGCTTTTACGCTGGATCTTTGAAAAATTGGTTGATGGAGATCAAATACGGGAACGTGGATCATGAATGGGGCGTCGTTATCGAGGAAGAATGAGGGACTAGCCATGCTGCCATCATTGTGCCATAGAGGTTCAAGAACCAAATAGACAGTATGTTCACTAATATTACTGGCATTCTTTTCCATATATGTGAGCAGGTGAAGTGCCATCAAACTTTTGCATTGTACTTGTAATGCGCCATACTCTATATAAGGTATCTATTTTCCATTAGTCCCGCGTCATTAGAACCCGGATTCAAGCTTTTAACACGCTGTAAGCTTAACCTTAAATGCCAAAGGTCTCTTTAATCTGCTTGAAACAATCATCCGGATTTTTGACCGAATGGCCAATCGTTCTCGAGTCATTATAGATCTCATAGTCATTTCCACCAAGGTGCGTTTTGTCACCAAAGAAGTGAACTGTTGTGTATGGAATTCCTCCTTCTAATTTGGCCTGCGCCTCGAGAATCCCTAGGCAGTAGGTCTTGTCCCAACCCTCCGGGAAGACATCGAAAGAGATCTGTCCACCAATGGAAAACCTGCTCAAGACAATTAGCGACCATTCACCGGTACTAAAGAGGATCACTCACCTCAGCCCTAAATCCGCGAACTTCTCCTTTAGAACCGAAACAAAAGTCTCCCTAATCTTGTGCTCTAAATCATATTTCTGATACTCGTTCCTCTCCTCAACACTAGCGTTTCTCCCGATAGGGCTGACATTAATCATTCCATTCCGAAACTCCACAAACGTACCCCTCTTGATTGGGATATCCAGATCCGCAATATAATGTAAGATAAATTTGACCAACTCCTTATACTTCGGTTCGCCCAGCCACTTGATGAAGGATTGAGAAGCGAGAGGAACGCCAGATTTGAAGGCTGTAAGCCCGTTTTCCGCGAAGCAGAAATCGAAGAGCGTCGTGACGGGAACGTCTGCGGTCGAGAGTTGCTCTTGTTGTTTTACGAGGTTGGATCCGCCGACGAATCCGATGGCCATTTGCGAACGGAGTTTGGAGAGGAGTGCAAGCATCTCTGGGGTGACGAGCTTATGAGTGGCGTGTTAGTGGTGAGTGTCTGATGGGATGGAGGGGTTCTTACGCGACGAGGCAGGGTGAGGGTATCGTCAACGTCGAAGAGAGCGATTGTGTTAGCGATTGGCCGCTCTGCTAGAGGTGGATAGGTCGCCATGATTGAGTTTGAAGTCGAGGAAATGCGATATGGTATGGAGTAGGTAAGGTGTTGTTTTGCGATCTGGCGGTGTCGTTCCTTCAGATGTGCAGAAAGGTATTTGGAGGGGTCGCTTACAGGGATGTAATCGAATACTTCCAATCAACCTCCACTTTCGTCAATACCCATGAGCGGGATGCCCCACTTGCACGTACAATTTTGGGACTGATCATTGGTGCAGTTGAAAGTATGCTTGCTCATTCTAGCACGTTCGTTGTATATAAATCCAGCTACTTGAAATACGTGTACTCATCATTTCAAGGCTACAAATGATGAAAAAACAGTTCTTGATTTAAATACGACCTTTCGCATTTCTCTATGGCTGATACCACCTTCATGCCGCTACTCAAAACAGAAGCTTTGGCAGAAGACTTTCCTCGTCGTCGTCATCATATTCCTGGCCGACGGCATGCTTTCCGAGTTCTCTTCTGGTCTTCCATCTACTCTACAATACACATGATATAAAAAAGGGTTCCCCCGTCTTTACCCGACCCTCTGAACGCCGCGCTGAATTTTGACCAGGAAGATAACGAAAACGAAAGCCTCAGGAAAACGACAAGATTCCACCTGCGAAAGTCAACCTTTGGGTATGCCCCACCTGTTTCCGAATACATGCCAGACAAAGATGATGAGATTACAACCCTTATTACGGGTTAAAGAGAAGAATTTTACATGGGCAAGAGCCTCGTCTTAGGAGAGTAGGTTTCGTAAGGAAGGACTCGCACTTGCACCGCCATTGACACGACCATTTTCTTGTCGGTTATCAGGATGACCAGAGTGCGCATTCCCGTTTTCACGCGGTGGAAGATAATTGTGATGCATTGGCGGAGTAGCTGCTGGGGGCGGTAAGCTAGATCGGGGACGCATTGGTGCATGCGAGGAAGTGTGAGCGTAAGGAAGATCGTTTGCTCGAGGGGGCGGGCCTCCATTTGTAAGATGTAGAGGTCCGGGTCGAGGTGAAGTATATTGAGGGTAGACTCCATTTGACATGTGCATACCGGAATGGCCTAAATGCCTGTTTGGCGAAGGAGGGTAGCCGTTCGGTAGATGCCCCATATGCCCATTTTGAAGTGGCGAACGAGGAGGTATGCTTGACACAGGCTGTCTGATTGGGTTGTAGCCGTTTGGAGATTGCGCAACATTTGGGATTCGTGGAGCATGGTTACCATTGATCTGGCTGACGTGAGCCGTTTGCGTTGCTGGTGAGTTGTGGGACCAGTTGAAGGGAGGTGGAACGTTGTTCGAGTACGAAGGTACGGCGGATGGCCAGGGCGAGTACTGAGATGGCGGCGCTTGACCCATCTCAACATCTGGCGCAGGTGGTGGAGCGCTCATAGCTGGCATAACAGGAGCTCGTACTTCTTCGCGATGAGGGACAGGGGCAGGAGGAAGTGGTAGCACTTCTACCGGAGGAGTTGCTAATTTTCTCTCCTTCTTCCGGACGTGGCATTTGTGACATTGGAATTCCATTGGCTCCTCCGCCAGTGGCTTCGTGTCCTGATGCAAAGCTGCTGCCGCCAGTGCAGCATGGCCTCCACTATCTTCGCAAATAGAGCTCTGTGGTACCTGAGCATCACCGTCGATCGTGATGTCTCCGTTGGCTTGGTTGGCAATAGATTCCACTGTCTGGTCATCGCGAGGGAAGGCCCACCATTTCGGACTGACTTCAGCGTCACAAGTGGCACAGCGAGTTTTGATATCGTCAATTGAGGAAACTTCTGCCTCCTCAAATTTGGCGTTCGACAAAGAGTTGCGGCCAGCATTCGAGTGGCCATGGGCATTTGCCATGGAGGTTCTGCGATTCGAGGTTTGAGGTATCTGTGGCGGTGCCGAGGCAGGATTGATGACTTTGGTGGATTGGCTTACGAGAGTGGCTTTCCGGACGGTGCCAGTCAGAGTAAGATCGGCTTGCTTGAAGTTTTGCACGTAAAGCTGGAGGGCAGTATGTGTTTCATCGCCAGGGTCCTTCATTTCGTGAATAATCTTCTTGGGTGGCACATGTTCTTTGCACCAAATGCCGGCTACCATGGTGCCTACATCCCCAGCTACATTTACAATAGTGAACTGTTCTCGTCTGGAACTTTTGACGGGGGTGACATCGAATCCTAGAAGATATCCAGCTTGGCGAGCACATTCCACGTGAACTAATACACATCAGTACTGTGATATAAGCGAGCCGGATATAACTCACCAGGCGTCCGACAAGTTTGGCAGCCTACACAAGCTCCGCCTTTATGTTTACAAATTTTGCACGTCTCATCGTACCTAGCAGAAGGAATGCAGGGAATCCCTTCGGAAGGTTCCAGTGCTTTTGCGTTTCCGAACTTGACCTCGGGAGTAAAGACAGCACAGGTGACATGCACCCAATTGTTATTGGCGGTCCGCTTGAGGGGTTCCCTTGGGTTGACAGGTTTATTGAGCTCTTCTTGTTTCTTAAGAAAGAAATTCGCCACATTTTGAGCATTTTCGCGTTCCAAACGGTCCTTTTCACGCTCCTTTTCGGTTTTCTTTTTATGAGAGATCTTGGGTGGCTCGACAAAATCGTGCTCGGTATGCTCCACAGGACATAACATACATTTATATTGCTGATGGAGTTAGAAACGATTTGTGAAAGCATTAGCAAAGGGGATCTTACAATTGACACTTGGGGATTTTTGTCGTTCGAGCACATGTCGCAAGTCCACTTGGTTGTTGTTCGGTCGCTGACAACGCCGTAACAGCTGCGGTGGACTGACAGACGACACTCTCTGCATGTTAGAAGTTGCTTCATGGGATCCATTTCGATCGCATCTGCCTTTTCCTTCTCGGCCTTTTCAGCTGCCTTTTTGGCGTCGGTCGAAGTTTTCTTTGCCTCTGTTTCGTGTTTCACTATCTCTTCTGCGCAAATTGCACAAGGTAGTATCTTTGGTTTGGGTGGTTCGGGTGGTGGAGGGGGCGGAGCCGGCTTTTCAGGCACAATCTTTTTCTTCGGAACTGGTGGTGGGGGCGCTGGCGCGACTGCTACAGGCTCAACAATCTTTTCAGCAACTTCCGGCTCAGAAACAGTTTTGAGTTTCTTTCTCGGTGGCTCTGGGCCGGTCGTCGACGGGGCAGGAGTTGGAGTACTGCTGTTTGACAAGGCTGGTACGATAAGGCCCTGGTTTGAGGCTTCGTTTGAGACCTCGTTAGCAGCTATGATCTCCTTGATTGTCTCTTCATCAATCTTGCGTTTGAAAATTTTGCTCCCATTGACAGCAAACTTCTTGGAAAGTTCGTCCACGTCTTCCCACTGGATACCTAGTCTGCGCCAAAGTTCTGCGCATCTTCGACATAAGGCTACCATTAGTTGAGCACCTTTGTCCTTTCCAGTCGTCTTAGCACCAGCGTTCTCGGGCACTGTAGCACCTGTGGCTGTGCTCGGCGCACGCCTCCATTGTCTAGAGCTTCTTGTGCTACAAAACTTGCATTGAAATCCTCTCTTTTTCTGGAAAGCTTTGTCGTTGTCAAACGCAGAATCGTCATATTCATCAGCCACGTCGTCCTGCAGCTTCACAGCAACTGCGGTCGCTTCAGCTCGTTTTGCTTCTTTTTTACCTTTCCTGCCAGCGTAATTTCCCCAAACTTGCTTGCCACGATCAGTTTTCTTCCAGGTGTAGTAAAGTCGGACGATGTCGGCGGGCTTCATGGTCTTGACATGCTTCTTGATACTATGCCATTCAGATCCGAACTTGGACACTCCGTCCTCAAATTTTTTCAATTCCAGAGGACTTGGAGTAGGTTCCTTGAAAACCTTCCTATCAAGTCGATGCATTGCGCTGATCGCTTTCCCGGTATCATATGAATTCGCCTGCAATACTTGGAGAGCGACATCAAGCAGGTTGGTTGACCTGTCGGGGAGGTTGTAAACAGGGGTAATCAGCACACATACTTGACAGACGTATTCATGGACGAGGCGTATGCGAGTAGACTCATCTAGCAAATCGATATCATCAGCCTCGACTGAGCCAACGGTGATTTCATCTGCTTCAGGGAGTTTGTAGATGATGTGGGCAGTATTCCTCGGATCGTCGTTCGGATAATCTTCGCCGCGATGCGTGTATCCTGGTGGCTCATCCACAACCCACTTTGGACGTTGTTCGCGCGCCACCTTTTCAGCTTCTAGCGCCGCCACTGTTTCTTTCGAATATTTTGTTTCCTTCTTCTGCGCGCCACCTTTGGTATACTTTCGCTTGATCTCAGGTGCCTTGACATACTCCATGGGACGTCCAGGCCAGTCAAGAACGTTGGCTTGGTGGCGAGGGCCTAGACGAGAACTTGCCCTGGGATGAATTCGGTCGTCTGCATCTAGAGCATCTTCGACATTGCAATGTATGCCTAGGTATCTCCAAAGGAACCCACGATTCTCGGGGGTGGACTGGGCCTTACCAGCGTCGAGTGAGGAATCCCCACCACCAGAGCCCGTTGGAGTCGTTTGGCCCGTACCAGTCACTTCTTCGGCCGCTTCAGGGGAATTCTCCTCATCATCGTTGGCATCATCATCTTCACCATCAGCTCCCGTACCTGTCGTGGTAGGAGTGTCTCGTGCCTCGAGCTTCTTTGCTTGTGCTTTACTGCAAGGACCACACGCCCAGGCAAAACCTCGAGTTGGCTTCTTGAACAGAGGAGGACTCACGCAACTCATATGGTAGGTATTACGACATATAGCGCAGTCGACGGCGTCATTACTAAGATGAGTCAGATGGTGAATTTCCAAGTATTTTCTGATTATATGACCAACCTAGCACAGTACCCTTTGCAACGTTTGCAAAATTTACCTGGAGTTGTATATTCTTTTGCGCGATTCGTTTCAGCAAGGATATACAACCAGCGTTCATCCAACACTTTCTTGACATTGGCAGGTAAATTAATGACCGATTTCGTGGGAACTACATCATAGTATCGATGGATGTAGCGATCGTACAACTTTTCGAAATAAAAGCAATCTTTCGTAGCCCTGAATGTGTCCATTTTATCCACGTGACTTTTGTGTTTGATTACACACTTCCCTCGTATTGCGGTAAGTGGATTAACATCGCAGTGCATCGATGCAAAGACCTGGCGGGTATCATTGACTTTGCGACCAATGTCCTTCGGTCTGTAATACCAGTTGAGCCGCAAGGCTTCGAGTGGTTTGGAGGGATCATTGTTAATGTGTAACCATGCCATGATTCGGCCGATGTAATATGGCTCCCCTGGAGGTTCACATATGGTATAAACATGATCTATGCAGAGGTCAGTACTGTGCTTTCTATGAGCTCTGAGAACTATTGCGCCTACCATTGAGTGCGAGCACTGTTCCATCATCTGCAACGAGCTTCCCTTCATGCAAGAGTGCACCACAATTATCGAAAGTTAGCATGTTTGTTTCTCGATATCCCGCAGCAATTTGGAAAGCCATTCCGGATTTGCGACCGCTATTGGTAGATCCATCTCGATTTGCGGAGGCGTTACTTTGGTTACCCGCTTTTCTTTTCTTCGAGTGATGCGAAACAGTTGCATTTGCTGAATTGGCTGAGAAGCTCGAAGTCCCCGGGATCAAATCTCTCATTTGCTGCTGCGCGGGCGCAGTTTGTTCGGGCTCCGGCAGAGATCCTTTGGGTGTAGCGGTTGTGGCTTTCCCTGCTTCTGACGTGTTGGAGGACGGAGACTCAGCAACTGGAGCCGTCTTGCGACTTGTCTTTTCCTTCGCATTTGGTGTTATCTCGAATTCTGCATCCAACGCGTTGTCTTCAGCATAATTTGGCCGCGATGTGCCTGTTCTGGTGCGCGTCGATCGAGTACCATATGTAGCTCCGCCAACGCTGGCACCTCCCCCTCCAGCGGCCTTTGACGATACATTTGAGGAATTCGAGTTTGACGCTGTCATTGGTTGCGACTCGATCAATGGTGGCTCCTCTAGATTTAAATCTGCAATCTTCACAGCTGTGGTTGTCGGCGTCGAGCTATTTGAAGGTATTCTCGTCGGAGATTTAATGACCTGGTGGGCTTGCGCGGCCGTGGAATCGTCGCTGGTACCATTTTCTGTGGGAGATTGGTCTGGAGAGGAGCCAGTCGCGCTCGAACGGCGCGAGGACGCCTTGGTCATATCCGCGAATTGAGAAAAGTCGTTGTTGCCCTCACTTTGTGGCGACGAGGACAAGAAGCGCTTCCCGCAGGATCGAAATGCGAGAAGCGCTCGGTGCGAGGGAGACTATGGAACGATTTCTACAAGAAGGCGACCCATCAGATCGCGGTCCGAGACTGGACGCTGCTACAGAGGACAAGATACTGTTCAATAGCTGTGATGTGAACTGCGATGTGGTGTTGGTCGTGCTGTGAGGAAGTCGAGGCGAATAAGTACGGACAAGGCTACGAGTTCACGTATATACCCCAGGTATGATCGTTGGGTGTCGATGTGCAGTGAATGTTGTTCTGATGTAGGTATTAAGATGATTATGTGCACTCAAATGATGGTTTGAAGCAAAAGTCCCGAGAATGGGCGGAATGGTGAGATATGCAGCGTTGTGATGTCGGAGGTACAGTATGAGTAGAGAAAGTAAGGGTAGCGAAAGAGAAGTACTGTATCCCAAAATGCTGGGCGGCGTTCGGATTGGCGCTAGTGGGCTGGACACGCCGGCAACGCACCAATGCAGCAAACCCAACGTCGATAGGACGGAGTGGAGCCAGACACACCAGATCCACGACGTGACCGCATGGAAACTTCCAACGTGCACATCGTCTCTGCTACTCCAGGGCTGTACCATCGCCTGTCTACTGCGTGTCGCCAGAGTCAATATGTATAGTACCTCATCATGGCCATGCTAATTCACTCATCTTAGGCGATGTTCTCCACGGCGTGCTCTTCTTATATCAGGAAAGCATTGTCAAGCTCCGAGAGGATGGTACGAAGTTGGGCAATGCCACGGTACTCCGTACATTTATGGGCGGTACCTCTCATCTGAACCACATGTCTGATAACCTCCAGAAATCAGAGAGTGCGGATCGTGAGAAGGCTTACATTCGAGTCACGATGCAAAACCGTTACAGTACGTCAATTGCCTCGAGCTTCGGTGTACGGAAGAGAGAAAAGAGTGAACCGACGGGCCTTTCGCAGTGGGTTCATGAAGCCTAATGCAATCACAAGCCAGCTGACATATCACGTCGAGCTCCCTTCTCATCGTGAAAGTGGGCTTACGAATCGCTGATATATAGGCAGGTACTCGAGTATCGTCAATCTTACCATATAGATACTTGTGTTCAATTCGTATGATTGAACAATATAGCATCTATTTGTACCTCCCAAGAGACGCCATTGCGCCTGGTCGTTGAGGAGAATTCCTCAAGTGGAAGATGATTTCGAGCCAAGGGCGCGTGTTGTCCATTCATTCTCAGTAAACAGTGCCATTGCGAGTTAGCTTGGTGCGATGCCCAGAGCTCTACCTACACTTTAGTTACTGTACTCCGTACTTAAGTAGATCCCGATACCTACGCAGTAGGGAACGTTCCCTTTTGTCGCCACAATCTGAGACGTAGTTCGCATTTGCTTACATCTACTTACGTACTCGAAAGACGACTCTATCAAAAGAGCCGAGCATAAGAGACAGCTGGTTTACTTATTGTACAGTAGGTACGGATTGAGTTACCATCAGGGGGAAGTGCCAGTCTGGACCTGGAGTTTGTCCGTGATTCCGATGTGACTTCACAGCACCGCCTCCGTAGCACTCCTGCACAGTACAACTTGCGTAACACCGATCAATAAAATGATACTTGGGCACTAAGGTACTATGTAGCAAAGGCGTTTACTTCTATGTCGTGTTTGTGGTAAGTGGCTCATTGTTCGAGGTCGTGTCGGACGGGATGTCGTCTTTTGCCCTGGGAGCTGCAGGCAGACTTCACAAGCGAGGGGCAGGGCGGGCAACTTTGCAGTCGGCGGCAGCATCCCTTTTCAGACAGGGGTAAACATCTCCGATTCCGACGTCGCGGTTTCATTGCAGTATTCGCTGCTTCCCCCACGGGCCGTCCCTGTGGACAACCGTGACCACCTCGTCAATTACTGTAATCAGAAAGTACTGAGTAGAAGTAAGTACAGAACGCGTAAGTAGGCTCCAGGTACTTGACTATCGTGATTTCAAGATTCATTGATTGGCCTTACGTCTAATTGCGTAGCTTGATCAGTACACATGCTCTACATTTTAGAAGTAATGGGAGATGCTGGCTGGTCCAGCTTGCTATCCTCAGGGAACATTCTGCATCATGTATTCCAACCTGGAGGACCAGGCCGCATTACCTCAGCTATTGCATGGTTCTGGTGGTTCACCAGGTCGTTGCTCGTCTCGTGTATTCCTGGCTGAACCTCGGCTTCTACTTTGCATCGCGATCGCGTCCACGGCTCGCTCTCACCATGGCGCGTGCATAGAAGCATCCAAGTCTTGCCACACCCTCAATACATCCTAAGCATTTGCTCGCCCAGACTGTTGTGTCGGAACGGGCTGTCGCCGATCTGGTATAACCAATGTCGTTGCTCAGCAGAAATATTGCTTTGGTAAGAGCAAAACTCTGAAGCCGCTGAGTACTTTACAAAGCCAACGATGGATGGACGGAACACTGGGACCAACAATATATCGGGCATCTTCCATAAAACGACGGTGGAAAATACCAAGCACGCTTACACGACAGTGACACATGTTGGTCAAAAACGAACGTTCACCGAATACGGTGGCAGGCCAGAGCCCCCGAGAGAGCATGCTTTGGTCGACATTACCAATAAAACCGAGTTTCGCAGGCCTGCTCTCACGAAGTGTTCCAATGCTTTGGTAGCCAGCGAGATACAGAATATTGGCGATCGTGGGATAACAGAGTATTCCCAAAGAAGAGCACTTGCTCTGACCCCAGCTCCAACTTCCAACCCTCATCTGGATCTATCGCATCCGGCTTACAAACTTCCACAACAGCTCGTAAACAACATTGCTTCACTAGGTGTCAGATCTATATACCCATGGCAGTCAGATTGTCTGCTTCGCAGTGGATCACTGGACGGAGAGAAGAATCTTGTCTATACTGCCCCGACTGGCGGTGGCAAGTCTCTCGTGGCTGATATATTGATGCTGAAGAAGGTAATTGAGAATCCGGGCAAGAAAGCTTTACTGGTTCTGCCATATGTTGCTCTTGTCCAGGAGAAGCTACGATGGCTACGACAGCTTGTCAGTGGCATTATCAGGAAGCCCTCTGAAGAACCGAACGCCGAGCGACAGCGTTCCATGTGGAGGAAGAGAGGCGATGAAAATTCTCTCAAAGTAGTTGGATTTTTCGGCGGAAGTAAGTCGAATGCTTCTTGGGATGACATTGATATTGCTATTTGCACCATCGAAAAGGTTCTACATGCTTTGAGTTTGGTAGAAATCTGCTAATTACCCACAGGCCAACTCAATCGTAAACGTAGCTATTGAGGAGTGCACCATCGGAAGGCTTGGAATAGTGGTCATGGATGAATTGCACATGATCGATGACGAGAGCAGAGGGTACATATTGGAATTGATGGCCACAAAACTTTTGTGTCTGGATGAAAGGGTGCAAGTAAGTAGTCATTGGGCTCTAGAAGGCTACCTCATGTTTCACTTTTTCTTCCCGGTGTTGCTTTACCAGACATTTCCGTTAGCATTGTCGTAGCAAACAATTGGAAAGACCCTAGACTGACCTCATTCAGCTGATCGGAATGAGCGCGACGTTGAATGTAAGGTCGAATCATTTCCACCGGAGGCATCTCGACGAAAAACTGATTGTCTATAGAACGCGGAGCTGCTGGCAAAGTGGCTTGATAATGCCAAGTTTTACATATCTAAATATCGTCCCGTGCCAATAGAGGAACATCTGGTGTTCGATAACAGTGTCTACAACGCCTCCTCATCAAACTCTTTCTACAGGACGGCAACACAAATTACATCCAAAAGTCGACATACTCAAAGTTCTTCACAAGTGAAGCCAGATCCTGTAAGAATGATCTTGCCTTCGCAACATAAAGAATTGAGCAGTCCGCTTGTCAACGCCGTTGTCTCCCTTGCTCATGAAACAGCAAGTGCTGGTTATGGCGCACTTGTATTTTGCAGCAGTCGGACTGGCTGTGAAACCGACGCGCAAACCATAAGCCAAGTAATGCCTCGCCCGGAGGAGATTCCCACGCAAATCATGGACCGAAGAAGGGAGCTACTAAATGAGCTCAGAAGTACCACGACCGGTCTGGATCACACGCTTGAGAATACTGTTCCAATGGGCGTTGCATTTCATCGCAAGTACTTTATATTTACACCACCTTTGACGAAAGCTAAGCATGTAGCGTAGATGCCGGACTAACTACTGAGGAGAGAGATTTGATTGCGGCAGCTTACGATCAAGGCACTATCAAGGTGATTGTGGCGACATGCAGTCTAGCTGCTGGAATCAATTTACCAGCTAGAAGAGTCATACTCCATGGGGCACGTATGGGCGCAGAACTTGTGGGCCCTTCGATGCTGTAAGTACTCCGTTCTATCTCACTGTAATGCGCTAATCGGACTGCGAAGTCGTCAAATGAGGGGAAGAGCTGGACGTAAAGGCAAGGACGAAATCGGAGAAACATATCTATGTTGCCAGAAATCGGATCTCGAAGCGGTGGCAGAATTAATGGAAGCTGATATTCCGAGTGTAGAGAGTTGTTTATTGCCAGGAAAACGAGGTATTAAACGGTAAATTTACCCCTCTCGATGATCCATCTGTCTAGGTGCTTTCCCGAGACTAGAGCTAATCGATTCAAGAGCATTGCTAGAAGTTGTGGCTACCCAACTAGCAACAAGCGACGACTCCTTAGATGACTATATCAAGAAGACACTTTTGTATCACACTATGGACCGCGAGGAACTCGAGGCCATGTTAAGGTCCACCTTAGACGAGCTTATAGAAAATGGGTTGATTAATAATACCATCGATTCGAGTTACGAAGCTACACTTATTGGAAAGGCAGTCGTAGCGTCATCTCTGACGCCGGAAGATGGACTTTTCGTCCACAGCGAGCTACAAAGAGCCCTTCAAGCCTTTGTGCTAGAGGGCGAAATGCACGCCTTTTATGTTTTCACACCTGTTCAAATGACAGTGTCAAAAATCAATGTAGGTTTTGCTACGACTTCGTTACACACTCAGCTGTATAATCTACTGCTGATTATCATATAGTGGCAAGTCTTTTGGAAAGAGGTAGATAATCTAGACGAGACTAATATGCGAGTTCTGAGCTTCGTCGGCCTTAACCCCATAATTATAAACAAAATGTCGGTGTACTATACATAGCCCACCACTAATAGCTCATTCCACTAAAACGTTCACAGGGCACAGGGAGGCGTCATGAAAGAGACAACCCCGAAAGAGCGCGAAATTGCAAGGATATACAAACGCTTTTACTCAGCTCTTCAACTCCGCGATCTTTGTAACGAGATGCCTATCCACCAGGTAGCGCGCAAATACGAGATCCCCCGAGGCATCGTTCAGAATCTAGCCCAGACATGTCACGGATTTGCTGCTGGTATGATAAAATTCTGCAAGCGGATGGGTTGGGGGGCTTTAGCTGCGGTGCTAGATCACTACTCTGACAGACTGAAAGCTGGTACGATGCTTCCCTTTCAGCCCATCAGGTCATCATTCTAATACATCGAAGGCGCTAAATCAGATCTCCTTGCACTTGCAGAGATAACCTATATCAAAAGCCGCACAGCGCGGATATTCTGGGAGAATGGATTCAAATCCGTCGGCGCAGTTGCAGCGGCTGATCCTAAAGATCTGTTGCCGGTTCTCCTCCTGGTATGCCTTGACTGGCTTCTTTTCATGTTCTGCATGCTTGTTCGTGTGAATCTAACTAATTCTGGGATTAGGCACAACCAAAGAAACCACGACTCAATCATGAAGATGAGCAGAAATATATACAGAAATTGCAGATGAAGGCCGATATTATCTCGAAGTCTGCGAATCGGATATGGGGTGAGTGGCTATCTGCTTTCTGGTGATGAAAGTTTGCTAATAGGGATGCAGAGAGGCAGATGCGTGACGAGCTGAATGACGAGGAATGAAGAGTTACTGAGTGATAGGTTGGTGCGAGAGTAGTTGGAGATGATGAAGTCATTATCTTTACTTTGGCACGTCAGGTCGAAGAGCATTACATAGCTGGTTCCGCTTTAACATCTACAAAGAAGGAAACACAGCCCCCATGTCCGTCACGGTCCGGCCCTCTGTACCTAGCTCATCCCTAATCTCTCTCTATCTCATCATTTCATTCAGTCATCTTCTGCCACTTCAGAACTGCGGCTTGTTTGCCTAAGCTTGAGTCCCTTACACTCGTCTTTGCATTGCTTGTTGTCGACGTATATTCCTCTCCTAGTTTTCGGGCGAATCGGCATGCAAAGCGAATCGAGCTGAACCGAATTCCGTCTCCCTGTGAAATTTATCTCGTCCTACCTCGACCAGACATTATCTACCATGGGCCAGTATCTTTCGAAACCGTCGCCCCGCATAGTAAATGGTACGGGCATCTCGAAGAGGGACGCGCGCATCTTCCGCGCATCGTATGGAATTTAGAGGCAGGACATCGCGGATGCAACAACTGCAAATTCCGTGTCGCAGCCTGCACCCGAGCCCAAGGCCCTTCTGAGATCTTTGTAGGGACATTCACAATGTCTGAGAAGCCTTATTGAATTGGTTTGATATCGTGTCGTAGGTTGAGCTTCTTCTAAAAGTACCCTTGATATTGATAGACCACTCCGCGTTGTTCGGTTAACACAACATTCTGTACCTCACAAGGTACGAGGAAAACACCAATTCACCATCACCTCTCCCAAAAAAAAAATTGCAAAAGAAACATCCCCGAGAGGATGCTAAGAAACCGCTCCGGTTAAGGTGGTTTGCTTAATTTAATCGGGGGGGAGATGAACTGGACTTATTGCTGCTATAAGCTTGCGCCGCCAAGGACTTCTCATGAACTAGTCTTAATACTGCTATAAGCTTGCGCTGCTAAGGACATCTGATTGGTGAGAAGAAGAGTGTCATTGCTAAATATATGGGTGGGGTCATTGAAGGTGAATGGACCATGATCTGACTCCAGGTTTTTGAACTTGCTTGGATGGTCCCATGCCAAGCACTTCATACGACATTCTATCCTTTTCGTCATTCAGATGTTGCTCATGCAATGCACATCCCCAGTATTCAATGCAGAGAAGAAACGACGGTACACTCGTCTACCTGCTATGTCTCGACCTGTTTCCTACAAGCAATCCACGGTGCGGATGCACTCGACACCCTTCACGTATGAACGCAAGTCGTGCCTGCCAAATCGGCGTCCGGCTATGTACCTAGGTAGGCTCTCATGGGATCTAATAGCTAACATTGGGTGTGCTTTCCTTCTTTGGATTATTGGAAAGACAACGCGCCGCACGTGATGGCGCGAGGCAAACCTTAATCAGCGCATGTCCTGCTGCAAACATTTCTCGATTCCTCTACAGTCTTTTACTCCTTTGATCTCTTATTTCATGAAGATACAGTACTGAACTTGTACTCGGACCGACGATCTTGAGCATCCAAGTTACGACGATTTCTACACCATCATCGTAACCGACCTCTTGGAAGGCCTCAATCAATATGGCTTCCTGTAATAGTCTCAAAAAGCATCGGATTGCGGAGTAAGTTTCGTTCGCTGCATCGGCTGCATGAGCAACTACATGTAGCCTTGCACACAGATGCTAAACGCGGTTTAGGAACGCTGGCAAGATTATTGTCAAATTCAAGGTCGGTGATGGAGACGATCGCAAGATCTTCAGTGTCCACAAGGCCATCTTAGAGAGAGCTACAGACAACTATGGTGCCGCCATGCGCTCCGCTACTGCTGGCGGAAAAGCTGTTGTCGTCAAGGATACGTGTGTTGACGCCTTCGAGCAATTCCATCATTGGTTGTAAGTTCTTGTCCATCACTTCGCGGTCCATCACTTCACTATCCATCGTGCATCCTCGTGCACTTTATTGCACCAGAAGTATTAATTGATACGCAAGCTGATAATGTACCGATCAGGTATACTGGTGAAGTCAAGGAAGCTCCCACCAAGATATTTTACCAGATCAAGCCGAGCGCTGCTGAGGAACAACGCCTTGAAGATGCCCTCCGGATCCAATTCGACCATGGTCTTAAGAACCTTGTCTGTTTTTACCTTTTCGCTGAGAAACTCGAGATCTTTGACTTGATGAACAAGATTGTCGACGCTATTCAAGACAGTTTCTTCGAATACGGAACCTGTTTTGGCCCCGGGCTCACAGAGATGATTTTCTATGGCACCAAAAAGAATTCTATGCTTCGGGAGTAAGTTTCTAAACATCCCTTCAGGTTACCATATCTTCCTTCGATGCTATCAAATTTTACTTGTACTGAAACAATCTTGGCAGACTAGCTGTCGCAGCAAATGTTATTCAACTCGATCGAGGCTGCTCCCAACTCCGCGAGGAGCATATAATGATCTCCATGATCTGCCCCGGTTATCTTGACCACATGTTGAAGTGGATTAGTCGCAACTTCCATCTCATGGGTCGCCGCTATGAGGAAGGCTATGATGCTCGTAAGCCCCTCGAGGGTTTCAACATGTTTAACCGCGGAAAGCTCTGCCCCTGCCACTTTCACATCCATCCGAAGCCTGAGCAAGCTCATCGTGGCCACAAGGCTTGTGAGGTTCCTTTCATTGACTTTAGCCATGGCGAGGATGGACCTGACCCGGCTCCAAAGAAAGATCAAAAGAAGCAAGAGGAGTTCCAAGCTGCCCTACAGCAGGTTCTCGCTGGTGATGACATCGGCATCAATATGGATGATTTCTTTATCAGAATCAATTGATCAACTATCTCTAAGCTCGACACCTTGCAGAAAAATATGGAAACATGGGACACATGGGACACATCAGAGCACATGGGCGGGATATCAGGAAGACTTGGGCTTTGGCATTTGCTGTATTATGAGTCACGAATCAACGACTCAACGACTCAACTAACAGAACCATGAATGATCTCCTTCCCTTCACATCGTGATTGTACTTCGTCAGGTCTGATTCACTGGGTCCGTGTTAACATCACTCCAAGCTTCAGCTACAAGAGGTCCTCGTCAACTGCCCGTCTTTGCTCAGCTTCTTTCAGACGTATAAACCCCCAATATCTAACTACGATTGCTTTCCCAATGCATTGTGGTTTTGGAAACTTTACAAAACCTCAATCAAGCTCACATTCTTCCTCGGCAGCAGTAGAAACTTCCTAACCACCCAAAAACATTAGTCTGTACCCACACTCATCTCGGGGAAGCTCTTACCATAGTAGTATTATGGTTTCGCTGACTGGGATGTAAAGGACTTTCCTTTTTGGCGTCAGAGGGCGCCGAGCTCGAGGATTCTGACGATGTGGACGGCTCGAGAAGCGTATTCGTCAAAAGGGCAGAGTTGACGGCGTCTTCGGCTGAGAGGTGCGCGGCTTCGCAGTACCAGCAATCTCCGCGTGGGAATATGATGCCGAAAAGTGAGGTGGACTTTAGAGTGCTGGGTCCTATGATCGAGGAGCTGTGTGACGAGGGTGTCTTGAGGACAGGGAGAGCGAGGAGGGGAGTGAGGAGAAATAAAAGTGGGTGGAAGAGCATGGTTGCGTTAAGTCGTAATAGCTACTGATTAATGATTCTGGTGGTTGTTGTGGTTTGATGATGCTTGTGGTGAGCAGAAATGAAGAATATCTGAAGAATTGATCGATCCTGAATCTTGGGCTGATTTGAGTGCATTGGGAAGGTACAGCGGATTGAGATTGGTCTGGGGAGGAACAATGGAATAGCAGTGTGACGTTCAGATTGACTTTCCAGGTTTGCTCAGGGACTCTCACTGAGGCAATCGCAAGACGCTCGCTTATCTTATGCCATTGAGAGAATGTCAAAGCGTACATGCTGCTAGTTGTACATAGCATCGCCTTTTACGCCGATGTCTGTACATATATTTATGAACGTAGGCGTAGCAAGATGCTAACCGATTCATCCCAATGTTTTGTATATTCGAGCATCTAGATTGTGCCTAATGCAACGAATATCTGTATTGAATATACTTGTCTGATTTCTAGAGAACATAGTCGTTTGGGGTGTCTGCGACTTTTGAGTAAATCAAAGCTCTTGAAGCGAAGTATTTAGAAAGACATGCCAGAAGCGACACGCGAATCACAGAGCCGCGAGGCTACTCGATCTTCTCGCAGGCAACCACAAAGCTTAAAATCTCATGTTGTCGATAATCTTCAAAGGATCACACTTGAAGCAACGGAGAACAATGGCTCGGTAAGTCTCATCATTGTGGCATTTGATATACAATCTAGCTCTTTCTTTTCAGCATCCTAGCCCCAACAAAATCAACTAGGTCAAAGAAAGTCTTCTTATATCTCCTCTCCATGGTCGTTCTATTAACGAACTGCAGCCCGAATTGCTGGCCAAAATCTCCAAATTCCCAGTTATCAGCATAGCTCCAAGCGAGTGCGCCGATGACATTGACGCCATCTATCCTAATGCTCTTCAATACTTCACTCATGTAGGATAAGTAGTATTGGCTTCGGGGGGAATCGAATAGTTGTGAAGGAAGATCTTTTTCGGCTTCGTGGAAGACGGGGAAGCCGAATTCGGTTATCATGATGGGCACGTGGGAGGTGGTGGATAAGTAGGAGAGGTAGGTACGTATGTAGGTGGGTGTTAGGTAGGCGTAATCTTCGGAGTGGTAGCCTATGTTCCAGCCGAATTGATTGGTCGTCCCCTGGATTGCGCAGAATGGTCGGAGGGGATCGGTAGTGTTAGAAAGACAAGCTTCTAGTCCTTCAGGAGTCAGAGAGATAACTGTCGCAGTGTACGGATCAATTCCCATAAAATCTGCAGTGCCGTTTATGTAAGCTAGCTCGGACTCGTTGAGACGAATGTAGTTTAGGTCTGCTGCTTTGAGGGAATCTGACCAGTCGGAGCCTAGGAATAGTGGATTGGCGAATGAACCTATTTGGAGAGAATTGAAATGATTGGCCGCGGCGACATGGGAAGCATCTAGCGGATCCAGAGGGACACCAAAATTGTCATTTAGTTTCATGGATATTTTCCCTGTGCCGTTCATTTCTGAGTGATAGAAATGATACAGACGAGCGTGGGATTTCAGGACGTGGTACAAACTTTTCCCATCTTGGCAGTGGAGGAATGGTTCGTTGAAACTGAGACGGGTTAGAAAACATCATTTTCCTATCGAATAAAGAAAAAGGTTACCTGAACCACATTATTACTGTCCCCGAAATGCGTCATGAGAATCTTACCATAATTCACAAAAGCATCTTCAAACTCCTGTGAACCATACTTTCCATCGATATTGCCCAACTTTGGTCTCGGAAGCTCAAACAAATTGAAAGTGTAATTCCAGAATACTAGCGGAGTATCGAAGTGGATCATTGTGACCACGGGTTGCATGCCCTTTGATATCACAAAGTCAATCAAATCGCCATAGTGATCGAGAGCTGCTTGATTGACTGGCGATCCGGGGAATATGAAAGGCATGATTCGAACCCAGGGGATAGAAAAGCTATAGTACTTCACGCCCATAGCAGCTATTCTCTTGTTTGTAGAGATAGTAATTCTCATTTGCGACAGAATTGTACGACGTTCCAGCGAAGCTCAATTTTTTCAATAAGCCGGGTGCTTTGCATTCTGCTGCAACAGCACCCTCGATTTGGCCCGCAGAGCCGGCGACACCAAAGATAAAGTCTTCCGGAAAGTCATAACAATCTGCTGGTCCGAAATAGTCGGATGGAGGAAGGACAAGCTCGCTAGTTTGAATTGGTGTTGGGATGACCGTTGTCGAGTATATCCCAGTAGTGTAATTAGCTAAAGAGACGGATATCCATTGACTTGTCTAGGCTGCTTATCTATAAGAGTTGTCACCATTAGTGGCGGTTGCGGTCGCATTTGGATTCCAATTTCTCCATGCGGTCGTTGACAAACTAGGCACTAAGGTACCGAGAGCCAGGTAAGGCGAAGCATAAGTTTGCGTTGCCGTAGGTGAAGGAATCGAAGTGGCTGTATGATACGTCTCTTGACGCCGTGAATGAGAACACAGAGGAGCTGTGGGTAGGGGAAACGATTGACGAGTTAAAATTGCAATTTGTCTGGGGAGAAAACCCGTCAGTCGAGACATAGATCCGTTGAGCAAGTGCGAGACGTACGCTCGGTAGTACTATCAAAAGAGCTATTCTCTTTGAGAACAGGTAGATAAACAGCACAAATTTAGAACAATAACAGCGTACTCTATGGGCAGTTCGCAAAAGGTGTCCCGTGTAGATGAAAGATATCTGAAGCCCTGCACGTTCCTATTGATTCGGGTTGTTTATGTAGCTCTTCGAGTAGAGAAGTCGACGTCCACTCCTGGAGGCCGTCCACTATTGTCGAGTAGTAGTTAAAAGCAATTTGGACGCCACGGCCTAAGCCGAACGTACGGACGGAGGTCAATGTGATTTTGCGAGTATGAGAAGTCCTCCGTTCCCTTCCAGCGAGAATCTTCCAGTTTAGCTCACGATCTTCGCCAACATGTACGTGGTAAGGTAGAAGCTGATGCCCAACTTCTTGACAGACAGTAGGTTTTCCGTCTTGTGAGAAGAACAAAATACCAAACAGTGCATTAGTCTCGGGGGAACATGCACAAACGATGATGGCTTGCTGGCCAATCTTACTGCATGGCTAGTCCGGTGTTAAAATTCTGATGGTGTATGTGGACGCCTGCAGATGTGAGTATTGAGGTTTAAAGTCCTTTCAGATCCCAAGTTCATCGTAGGTAGCCAGTAATTATGGGGATGTCATATAGCGGGGGACTAACGAACCCCATTCTCCGCCTTGACATTGTGTGGGGTAGTAGCCGAAAGGTCTGGCGATTGAACTTCACGCTACGCCTTGAGCTGAAAGTATACTGAGTATTTGGTAACCCGAAAAGCTTTTAATCGCTGCGTATTGTACGACGGGACTACACTACTCTCCCTGCGCCGGTTTTAGCAGCAAACCTCAATCTCACTCCACTCCACCTCCCTCCTCCTCGCCGACGTCCACCTCAAGCGAGAAAGTTAACCACCCTCCCTGCCGTTAGAAAGCAAGACAGCGGACAACCTAATACAGAGCCACAGAAGAAGAGTTATGTGACTTACTTCTCAGGAAGTTTGAGCTCAGCAGGATGATATTAAAATTAACATTCCAGGGGACCAGCTGCTGAAAATACATGACATTTCCCAACCAGTCCTTCACATTATACAAAACCCATGCAGTGTCTTCAGGTAGGTGATTACCAGTCGTGGAAAACCGAAATGGGAATGACTAAAGTCCCACCATCATCTACTTATACCGTCTCTGATTGCATTGCACCCACCTGTAATTCCTGGTTGT
Source organism: Chaetoscypha palmicola (assembly GCA_003988945.1). NCBI lineage: Eukaryota > Fungi > Ascomycota > Leotiomycetes > Helotiales > Helotiaceae > Chaetoscypha > Chaetoscypha palmicola. The sequence continues at coordinate 115,316 of QYAH01000028.1, read as the reverse complement.
TCTCCGAGTCAACTTACAATTGCTGGTCCCAGATGCTTCTAAATTCAAGAAGATCTCTCTGACCATAGATCTCACCAGCAACTGTGAGTATCATATCAACAGTTGCTTTCGTATTCACGTTTGAATCTTCGGTACTTTCTGGTACACGTTGCTCGGCTGTTTGGCTTCCAACGCCCCCATTGCCAAGTGCGCTCATCATTCTTGCCTTGGCTGTCGCGACATCCTCGGCTGGAGGTGACTTCGCTGGTGAAGGAAGCTTGCTGATCATACCGAAGTCAATATCGTTGGGAATTGTTGTTGTAGTCGAGGTGATTTCCTGTGTCTTGCTGCCAGATGAGTCTAGCCTGGATTGTAAAGTTGCGCCACCTGCCTCGATTGGATCAATATGAGAAGTATTTTTGGCATGACCTGCAGCAGTGTCGTTGGCACTGCCCTCCAAGAGAATGCCTTGCTCGTCTTCCAAATCGATTTCCTCGTCATTGGTAACTCGTATGACCTCGGTCTGTCTGCCGTCCTCGATATTCGACTCCAATTCATCCAGTCCCTCTTTTACTTCTTGATCATCCTTCAAGCCCATGCCTACAAGGACTGCCTTCTTCCCCAGCTCCCGAACGACACCAACCTCTTCGCTATTCAGTTCGCCGCGATCGGGAAGTTTCGCCAACAACCCCCAGAGCCAGCGGCTGGTACCAACCTCAATTCTTCTTCCCCGTTGCAATACATTGCCACCCGACAGAAGACCAAGCAATTTCAGGATCGTCCCTTTATCCATACTGGCAACTTGAACTGGACTTGGCTCGATAGTTCTCATCTTCCATCTCCACCAACGAGCAGATGTTGTGTTCAAAGGGCCAACGTACGTCGGATGCTCGTCATCAAGCTTATCGACTTCCTCTGCTGGCGGATGTCGTCGCAGCTGAGCCTGGAGCTCTTCGAACCTCATCAAGATCGAATCGAAATAGGTGATATTGTCGTCGTAATCCAAAGTGCCATGTTCTGTGTCCATCTCGTAAGTTTCGTCTGCTACATAGTAGGTACCATCTCCGTAAACCGCTCGAGAATCTACATCTCCCTCTTCACAACGATCAACGTTATGGTCTTTCTCTTCTCGCGGTGCAACCAGCAGATTTGGAATACTACTCGCCTCTTCCCTATCAGACAGCACTGGTCAGAACATTTCCAACATAGCGGAATAGTTTTAGTATCGAGTCTTGAATAGACAATTAAGATGGAACTTACCTCACAGATCTCAAGTACGCCAATGCGTCGATGTCCTCATCATATTTCAAGCTGTCTCCATCATCTTCACCATCAACGCCCCGAGTGTCATCGTCTAGACCTGGTATTGCACTTCGCTGGCCGTATGTTGGATCGACGCGGGCGATAGCTTCGCCAGATGAGGTTGCTCGAACCTTATTACTGTAAGGTGAGCTATCCGCATCGTATTTCCGCTTAGGCTTCGCCATTTCAACAGCCACTGAGTGCTTCGTCAAAGTGCTCAGACGTTGAGATAGAGAGAAGGGATGTAAATTGTCGACAACCGACTAGAAAATGATGACCACCCGTGCCGTTTGGCCTAGAGTCCTCAGCCTCATGCTGAGTAAGCAAACTCATATCCACCTGTTGCCACCACGGGCTGGTGGGGTATCATCCAATAGCATCGAGGGTTTCCTGAGTTGCATTTGCCATGATATCCTCATTATAATTCCACGACCTCAGGATGCTGTACAGCTCTCAGTCAACCTCCTCTGCTCTACCAGCCTCGATAGCAAACGACCTCCGAATTTTCTCTATGGCTTTGTTGCTTCCAATGGCACTCGTAAGCAATTTGTGGCCGTAGCCATCACGCCATTATACGCTTGCTCGATCCTGCCCACAGCAATGGCGCTCGATGCGCAGAGTAATTGGGAAATCGAGATGTCGCAGCCTTTGAGGAACTCTCATCGAAATTGCCAACGCGAAGTTACTTTCGCGATTCCTGCGCCAGTCTCAACGGGACCGACAACCTTTAGACACTCGGACACACTTCGTGAGATTCTGCTTCCTTCCGAAATCGTAACCCATATTCTCGAATATATTCCGCCAGGGGTCAGTTTTCAGAGGACTCTCTGGGCCTGTGCTCTCGTATCGCGAGTCTGGTATTCTTCTAGCATATCTCTACTATATGAACGCCCTCGTCTTAGTGGAGCTAGCTTTAGTGCTTTCGTACAGACAATTTGCCCCTCCAAGAATGCGCACATTCGGCCGTCCTCGCTCTCTATACTCGTCAAAACCCTCGATATGTCATCGCTGGTCCACAATAGCTCGCGCAGTCTGACGGCGAGACTGCTAGGACGTTTAAAAGGCAATCTGGAGGAGTTTGTAGCACCACAGGCTAGTTTCGGGATCAACAGTTTCGCAGCGTTGAGTAAATGCACCAGGCTCAAGTTACTAAACTTAAGCTTGATTTCTGCCTCGATACCAAACAAGTTACTTTTTCAAACACTCAAATCACTACAAGCTCTAGAAGTGTTATTCTTCCCGAGAAGTTCTGGAAGTGACCAGACCGGAATCAAGGAAACCTATGTCTGGCCGCCAAGGTTGGAAGCTCTTCACTTGGCAGGAGGAATTGATGACAAATTTGTATCCGACCAGATGTCAAATGTCCCAAATTGCCTGCGTAAGTTAAGTATACAGCACTGTACGCAGGTTCACGCTCATTCTTTACTTCTGGCTCTTGAGACCATCGGGCCCAGATTGCAGGAACTGACGATACGATACCCCATGCCACGACTCGAAATGGGGCAGCTCGATACTTTGCTAATGATCTGCCCTCATTTGACAGCCTTGCGGGTCTTTGCCGAGTACATAACCAACGAGTTGCTATCAATGTTACCCGGAAGTCATCCTTTGCGTATCCTTGACGTTGAGTCAACGCCATCATATCTGGCAGAACAGACTTTACGTCCAGAGTCACTCTATCAGGCTGTGGAAGACGAGCGTCTGCCTGATTTGCGAAGCGTTCGTGTTAGTACTAGACTTGGTTGGAGGGAGACTGTTGCTTCTCAGCAAGATGTTCTAGATTTAGAAGAGGCTATGAACGATCATGAATCTGCAAATCCGCTGCATTTATGGACTGGAGTCTGGCAGGGAGACTAATGAATGATATACCTCAAAGCATTCCTGTTCTTGTCCTTGCAATAGATTCTTTTCTTGTGGTAAAGCCTCCTCAGCTACATAATACCAGCCTTCTGTTTTCTCGCATTACCATCTCATCCCTGGCCTCTGGAGCACTTTTTCTACTGAAGCAAGCGAACAATCTCGGCTTTGATTATTTCACTCATTTTGTTTGGACTAGCCATACTATTTCCGTATTTGCCTCTTACCTTCCTCAGAAGATAATCGACTGTGACGACTAGTCATGGATAATATCCTCTACTAGCATATCTGTTACATCGATCCTCCCTCTCCGCAATCTGTTAGCCTCCACTCGGAATAAACGCTTGCCCCTCTCCTTCGCCGTGAAACCTCTGGGTTGTGATCAAAACTAGAGTGGAACTCATCAGTAACTGCAGCTTGATTCTTTGATTGGAAGGGGTTGTGCGCCTGATAGAAGACGAAGAACCCTTCGTAAAAATCCCTCGTTGTCATTTATCCCACTAAACAAGGAAACTGGAACGCGTCCGAAGTAGAAGGAAACGAGAAATTACTGTTGCACAAGATATCGATCAAACAAGATATGATTGTTAATTGCAAACTGCATTTCCCACTTGGGATGGATGTAAAAAGATTTTCTTCGCCAAATTCTATGGTATCTCTATGTAACTTTTAGTCTTAAAATCAAGCAGTAAGGCATCACGCCATCCATTACTCCAGAACGCCGTGGGCATATGCAACCTTGATTTACCCAACGCCTAGAAAATCGAGCAACTAAACACAGCGGCAAGAGGACTTTGAGTCAACACATGTTCATTTGATTTGCCCCTTCCAGCCCTCCTCAGCCAAAGCCCATTTCACACCCTCGAGGACGTCATTCACAATGACATCTGGTTTGTGTGCTGGCTTAGTCCCGTCCCTGAAAACGCCAGTCTTAACGAGCACGCTGGTCCATTCAGTGCCATGTGAGCTCTTGAACTCGTTGGCACCGCGAATATCACTCTCCGGGTTATCGCCGACCATGAAGACACGATCAAGTCTGACCACATTTTTCTTGATAGCACCACTTCCTCCAAGTAGCTCAGAGCGGTGCTTCTGCAGTACTCGTTCAGCATAGTTGTAGGTAGCTGCGTGGGGTTTCCCGATGATAGTCTTGTTGAGCGTGGCGCCTCCAGTCGTAGCATCCCATACCCCCTGTAGAGAAGCTTGGAATCCACCTTGGCCAAGCCGCGGCATGTGATGAGAAGTCGCCCAAAACAGGTCGGGATTAGAAAAGAATAGCTTTGGTTGACCATCTTGGAGCCATCCATTGTTGGGAAGAGAAGTATCACCATTTTTGTCCGAATAGCTGCCCAGAACCCCATCCTTGGACAGCAAAAGGTCAAGGATGATTTGCGAGTCCAAAGCCCAGTCGCGTGGGTCGTTAAATACGAATATAGCATCGATCTTTAAGGAAGATCTTGGATTGTTGTGATCGACAGGGCGCGGTAGGGGCCGAGTATTATTCTTGTAGTAATCCGAAAATATTTGATTAAATGGCCAAATGGTGGGATATGCCATGAGGATGTCACCCGGGGTGACTACACTTTCAAATCCGTATCTGCCAACAAAATTAGGGTTTAATACAGAGAGCAGAAGTTTAGTGGCCGCTTACTGCTCTGCAACACGTCGACACTTGTCCCCGTCGCCTCCTGTGACCAATATGGTTTTGTCTTTTAAAGCCTCCGCAGTACTCGAACCTTCGACCAATTGCTTGAATGGAGTATGTGATTGGACAAAATTCTCTTCCGTCAACGAGACGCCAAGTTTCTGGCTCAATTCCGCGACGCGTGCGCTCTCATGCTTGCCGCCTCCATTTGTCAAGAGAATGAAGGGTATATTATTATTGTGTAGGTATTTGAGAGCGTCGACAGCTCCTGGTAGCGGGGACGACGATCGTAAGAGAACACCATCGATGCTGTTGATAATGCGCTTATCAGACGTATTTCTCATGACAATATAGCGGACATCTGCGAGAAATCTAAAGGCAACTTACTCAAAAGCAAACGCGAAGCTGGGCATGCCATCCACCGCAAGACCTTCGCCAGCATTACTCATACATCTCGATCTCAGAGGAGGCATTGTAACCGAAGTATACGGAGACCTTCGTAAAGTAGGACGAGAGGAGCAGCACGCGGAGTATGAGGACCTCAATGGGTAAGATGAAGATCGAGAAGAGGCTACGTCTAGATAACTTCGTGCCGCTTGGGTGGGCAGAATTGCTCTTATGGTATCATCAAGGAAGTGGGTAAATCGCAGAGAGCGAAGTGACGGCCTCGGGCCGCCTGCAAATTTTGTTGAGCGTTTTCGCATAATGTAATGATGTAGAAGATTGAAGGTGAAGTGAAGATAGATTTATGTTTGGTACATATCGCCAGCCGATAAACTGCTTATCTAATGGCCCGAGCTTTAGCTATTACAGGGGTGGAGTGACTACTACTTCTATAGGCTAGGGTGGCTCAGTGGCACTGTTACGATTAGGGCTGCCAAAAATTGCGTTACGTATTTGTATTGTATCGATCAAGATCCTAAATACACGTATTAATCAAGCCTCTGATATAGTATATAAAATATATATATATATAGTATATGTATAAAACTATAGGATTATATATATAATATAGTATATTTATAGGTAAATTTTATAAAATTTCGACCCTGCGGGGCTTACTATTATTATTAGGGTGGGTCTTCCTAGCCTTAGTATACCTAATCGGGTTAGCGCGTAATGTAATTGTATCGATCAAAAATCGGCTAAATACCATGTATTGGCTTTCAAGCCAAATACGTGTATTTGGGCAGCCCTAGTTACGATGGGACTCCAACCTCTTAAAACTTCTAGATGCAAATAACAACATCACCAGATTGAACACCCAAGATGCTTCAAGATGATCCGATGGGGAGTCTATGAAAACACCTGTAATTAATCTAGCCTCCGTTTATTTTCTCGATCGGATCCGACGTCAATACAACGCCTTTGTTTACTGAGTATTTAAGCGAGGGATTCTGAGCCAGGGCTCTTTGTGAACTAAGGACAATGCTCTATGCTTTCATTATTGAACTGATTGCAACATAACAAAGCAATTGTACAATCCCATTATCACGGTTGATCAATTACGCGAGCGTTTCCTCTTCCTTCTAGCGAATCCTTTCGACGGGGCCTATCCATAGGGTGTGAATTGGTGTAACAAGTTAGCAGAACAGTATATACGCATCTCAATTGAACCAAGGGTCCCGTATCAGAGACGCAATGTGCCTCTGTTCAATGAGCATGGCACAAAGGGCGAACGAAGGAAATTATGAAAGGAGGATAACAGAAGATGTATTGAACAGCACAAGTACGTGCTATTCGAGGAGTATAAGATGGTCTCATCTACCGTTGACGGAGTGCATCACAGCATCACATATCTTTTCTATACATAACGAAAATATAAGTAACAACCACATTATCCCAAGCACTGTCAACACAGCAAACAAGATGTCGTACAACTGCTCATACCCAACCGACCTTCCTGGTCCCCGTCGTTCCTCATCTCAACACTCGTCTGCTGGCTACAGCCGCAATCGTGGATCGATTGGCCTGATGAGCACCACCACGTTTGCTACCGAACCCCCTCGAACGGTCTACCCCAAAGATCGTGATCCCTATGCTCAGCAGGCTCCTCAAAGACGCCGAACTGTCACCGCCCGGACATCTCTAAGACCAACCAAGGAAGAGTATGAAGCACAAGCCGACATTGTGCCCCCAGGTCGAAGATGGGTTTCCGGTCGACGAGATTCAATGTCAAACGAGGAAAAAAACGAAGCTATCGCGAACAATTGGCCTAGGCGAGACCCGTTCAGCCGGCCAGATTCGCAAAAGAGCACTTCCGATGCTACGGCCACCCAAACCCGCAGGAAAGTGCAGACTAGTCTAACTGAGGCAGAATTGGCAATTCAAAAAGAGTCAGCTGTGCAAGCCGACATGCGTCGCCGCTACCGAGACCGCTTGCCACTCCAGACTCCCTCATCGTTCTCTGAGGATGAGGATGAATACGAAAATGGCCAATGGGATTCTGAACTAGCTTCGATGTTAAGACGGTAAGTACTAATCTAATTCAAATCCCTTTTATAGTGTTATGAGTTGAAAGTTCAACCGTTCACATGAACTGCCATATTGGAGTAGAAAATCTACCGCTCTTACTCGCTTATTTTTAACATTCTCCTCGCTAACCACATTTCTAATACATTAACATATTGTAAACTTTCCAATTTTTTCAATCCCAAAGGCGACTATTACGAAAGCGGCACGTGAATTTTAGTCGTCGATTTCCTATATCAATTCTGTTACTCTTCGATTGCTAACCTCTTAGTGTCTACAACGGTCTTCTTTCACTACGCAGCCTTGGCAGAAGTCAACATTTTGGACAGGTGACTACGAACCAATGAGGTGCATTATCTAACCTCGAAGATGTCCACGGCGTCCAAAATACATTAGATCCACTGGTAGCCAGATGGCAAAGTACACCAAGCCGGGAGTTGATGACGAGCGTGACTTGTGTCACAGCAAAATAAGACATAAAATCGGACCTCTTCGCCATCCCTTGGAAGACTATCCCCTAATTTAGGTGACGAAGTGTTGTTGATGCTCAAACCGCAGATCTCGGGGACTCACACTAATTTGTTCATAATGTGCACGCACCTCAGCAATCGGGAAACTCCCATCCAAGACAAAGTTCGTTTCCTTCCCTATTAGGATCTTAAAACGCGAAGACAGAGAATGCCACTTCTACAACAGTGGTTATGCCGATATGATGAACGCTCGTGCACTTTTCTCAATGAATTTAAAGTTATAAACCTGAGAGCTTGCGTACCTACCTGTGTGACAGTAAACAAAGTAACATTGACGCCCATTGCGAAGACTAGACGGCATGGAGATCATCAGGAAGCAGAAGTACTTTGCTGATGTGATGTAGTTTTGAACCTACCGGAAATGCGTGGCCCATATATTGGAAGACAATTTGGTGGCTTTAGAGAACTATTAGAGAAGTCCGAGTATCTCAATATAACTGAAGAACGCATGCCAAATACGCGTCTCCGTTTGAAATCATGGCGCCCGACGAGAAAAGACGGCAGCAATTTACGACTAGTGGGGGTTATTGAACTAAATGAATGCTCATTTTACATAGCTTTAGTCACAGTGGTGTTTGGAAAAGCACATTGCTGAGGGTACTGAGAATTGTGAATCTCGTTGTCTAGTTCTATCACGGGAACCAACTAGCCAAGGGAAGATTTTGAATTAAAGATTGTCGCGTAATAACGAGACGACTAGTTCATCAGACTGGGAATTTGACTGGCTGGTACTGAACGCTTCGCTTTTATATGCTGGATAACTCGATGAAAATAACATTTAGTATTACATAATTATTAACATTTACTCAAAGACTCCGGAAGCGTCTTCACAATTCGCTACCAGGACACAATCATCAGCTGCTGTCGCACATATAGAAATTAAGCAAGGCGCCAATTAAGCCATATTGGACGACCAGCCATCTCCAAAAGAAACGACTCGGATAACTTACTCCTTTGTTGGTCACAATCCCCAACGGTGACTCCCCCACCTTGACCGGAGCCACCACCGCCACCACCTCCATCGCCGTTCGCAATTTGGGCGCACCAATTCTTTTGGGCGTTACAACTGTAAGGTACTGAATTCTGAAGCGTGGTCTAATTTGGCGAAGTGTTAGCCTTTAATTGTTGACCTGAAAATATCCTTATAAATCTTGAAGGATGAGCTCTTACAAATGTGTACTCCCCCGACTTGAATGGCCGATTTTCGTCTTCAGGTATGCCTATCTGATTAGAAAGTCAGTTTGACGAGCGCTTAAGTTGAGACTAGGTAGTAAAGCCGCTAGATCTACGCACGGCTTCTGCTGCAGGTGTTCCGGGTATGAAAGCTTTGTATTTCTGGTAAGATGATCTGTAAGCATACCTCAAGCAATCACAGCTGACAATTGACATCGCTTGAAGCAATCTGCATGAAACATACCTGAAGATTGGCTACGCGCACATTTGACGGCGCATTGAGGAGTACACCAGTGTGAGTTTGCGAGTTCCCATCCATAGTCAGAAGTGCTGAAGATTTAAAGAAACAGAGTTGGTTGTTTTGTGAATTTGTTGAGTCTGAAGCGATCCAAGTAGCAGCAACGCAATACCCAGCAGCCGTACCATTTTCATTCTCGTTGTAAGAGACACAGGAGCTTATGCATGAACCAAGCGATGGCGCGATGAAACCAGCTTCAAGATTGTCGTCCGCGTCGATATCCGAGGAACAGTTAATCCTAAAAGTTGAAATTGCTAAAGGAGTGTTTAATCTAATAGTTGTATTATTACTCTCGGGACAGTCTGCTTGTCTAAACTCGTTACTTGTTCCGTGGTAGTCGCGAATCATGGTGTTCGCAAATATCATGCCATATTCACGAGTGACACATGCCCCAAGTGACCCGCCACCACCACGATAAGTTAGCTGGCTCACTCGACATCAATGTACTCGAAGCCTCTGTTTGTGAACTTGTAGGATTAACGGTGATAATTGAGGTCCCCGAAGGAACAGGCACGGAAGTGGAAAGAAGACTATAGCCCATTTCAGAAGATCAAGTGAGCCATATATCGGAGTCAATCTCTTACCTTGAGTTTTTGAAGTCTGATCGTGATTCTTCGGTAGAACTCTCGACTTTTCCAAATTTGATGCCAGCCACAATACCCGCTCCAGAGCCACTTGCAATAATAATGACAACTAGATAAATGGTCCAGCGAGGAAGCAGACAGTAAAATGTGCGGCATATGCCCAGCTTGGCATCGTCCTGCAATTTCTCTACTGGTAGCTCTGCCGCGAAAATATCCGCTTCAGATTTCGTTAAGACAACCTCTAACGAAGAGACTTGCGGTGATCGTTCAAGCGAAGTGTTAAAGGCAACCTGCGGGTCCTCGACCGAGAGATGCCGGACTTCGAGAGTTGAGAATGCGTCGTGCATTACTCAACATCGATGTGAGAAGTAGGATAAAACCCTATGAAATAAACTGACTTCATGACATGCATTGTCTTGAAAATATCAATAGTAAGAAATAATCTCATCATCCAAATAAAAAAAGAGAAAAGAGAAAATACTGATAATTTCTCTTAAGCATCACATCGTAGTTGAAACTAATATAAAACTGGAGCCACACGATGAGCTTGTACAGCTGCGACCACTGAATCCTCTGTTGGTTTGATGTCTCGTGTTCGAAAGGACACAGGAGATGGACCACTGAGGGGATGAGATAACAAAATCAGATGCACGTTCTTGTCTGTTTCGGATGGCAGGTCGTACAAAACATTTATCCGCTGTGCCCTTCGATCTTGGCGGCAATTCTCAGATCACGCACCTCTGTAGGACCGAAATTAATTAATACGTCAATCCTGGGCCACCACATCTGTTAAGTTAAAATTGAAAGGTTTGGACGTCTCCCAAGAAGACTCGGTAATAAATCGCAGTTATGAGCACGGCACCTTTGAAATTCGGAGATTCTGTAATATTCTCAGTGCTCTGAGATGAAATAATTGCCAAGTCATAAAAGGTACCAAAAAGGTTACTTATTCATGTCTAATGCATATTAAACTTTCAATTTACAAAACTTGTTCTATTAATGTCGAAATTTTCAAGGTACTCCTACATAAAAGCAGCAGAGGGAAGCGCTAGCTATGGTATTTACCACTCTCAACACGCGCCAAAACAATGTTAGACTCTTTGCCATACCAAAGATGACATGTACAATTGAAAGCAATGGGCAAATTAAACAACATCGTTAGCCAAGCGCCAGGGTAGCAAAATGGGATCTTCCATGTGTTCAAATTATGAGCTGGGATGGTCTCCATCCCTGGAGAAGATGCAACCAGAAGTTGCAGCTTGGAGACACAACACAGAGCCGAACCCTGTCTTCTCAGGTGCTATTCAGTGGCGGCGTGGATCACGTCCGTACCTCTTTACCGGACGACCCCAATCTTCCCCAAACATAGTTTCGTTACCGGCCTCAGTCGTATCGATCTGCCATGGAATAGGATCACTGAAGCGGCTCAAGTACTTTCGGGAGGATGGGCCAGCCTCTGCATATGCAAGTAGTGTACCAAATGCCGCTTCGAGCATCGGCTTCGCAGCATCTGCAACACTCATCCTCTCCATCTCTTCTTTAGTGATCTCTTTCATCAAAGCAGGGCCCGGGGGAAACACTTTCTTGGGTGGCCCAATGGGGCCGAGAGGACTTTTTTGCCTGTGGTCTCGTTCTTCGAGTTCGGTAATGTAGTCCTCGCCTTTCATGGTTGCATAACGCCGTTGACCGCTATAGAAAAGATCATCGCGCTCTCTTGCGGTCTGGGCCATTATTTGCCCTAGCCCGTTTCCAAGCTGATTGATCCTCTTCTGTTTCTCTTCAGATAGTGGCCTATACGTGCCAGTCATATCGCTCGGGATGCCGTATGGATAGTACTTGGCAACTGAGTCTGGTGGAAGACTGTCGCTGACGATCTTTGGTGCAAAGGGATCGTGAGGCTTTGGAATGTGTAGCGGACTAGCAATAATACCTGCCGGCAGTTGGGCTTCACCTGTCGTGTAGACGTTGAGTAGTCGTGGAGGGCAAGCATTGTCCCAAGGAGAATTAGCCTCGGTTGAAAGAGCTTGGGAGCTACCGCCGTTACTTGTCTGCGACGATGATACTGGAGGGCCCCAGATGCTTTCGATACTATTCGTAATTGGTCGGTTGATAGCTATTGGAGCTTGTCGCTGACCAGGTGGTCCCGCCGTCAGAGGCCGTGGGTATCCTTGAGGAGTTCGAGTATTGGAAGCGCGACTAACACTAAGTAACGGATTTGTTTGCCTTGTAGGAGGCTGTAAGCCTGGTGGTGGGAATTGAAACGTCCGATCAAGGTTTCCTTGATTTACACCTACGAGAGATCAGTGCACTTCTTTAATGCCAGAGAAAGAGTCGGCCCACCTGTAAGCTTGGTAAAAGCATTGTCAAAAAGAGCTAGATCAGCAGCAATACTAGTGTTCCTACCATTGTTTCCTCCAATCCCTGCCCCCAATGTGCCACTAACGGCGCTACTCAGCACGTTCGTACCAAAAGTCGAGCCTACTGTGCTACTGGCAATACTACGTGCTGTCTCACCCATGTCCTCCTTGTTCTCAAACGATGGCGCAACAGCAGAAAGCTTGCTGGAAGAAGATGGAGTTGGTGGATCAGGAGTTGTGTTCATTTTACCAGACACCTTTTGCGGCGCCCGCATCTTCTTTAGGACTTCAACTTCTTTATCGGTCAATAGCGTCATTTGATGAGAGACAGCTGCTCGATGCGGCTGGTTAGACTCAGGTGGAGTCATCACCTGCTTTGAGGGCGCATGTATCGGGCTCTTCGCGATTTGCTGCGCATATGCCATCGAGTTTGCCATATTCAAGGGAGGTGGGGCACTACGAGGCTGATAGAAGGAGTCGTAAGACCTTTGCTGAGAGTTGATCATCGACATCAGTGGCTGCCTGGTAGCGTTCTCGCGTTGAATCCGTCTCGGGGCCGTGAACTGAGGCGTAGCGTTTGGGTCGACTCGAGAACCGACCGTGGTGTAGGAAATTGGCTGCAATTTGATTGGAACTGGCTCTGGAGATTCTGCGATATCTGCTGATGGCAGAGTAGGATCCCATTCTTCAGAATCGAATGCATCGTTCCCGGATCTTGACGAAAAGCCCGAAAGGGCATTCGTGAGTTGTGACATGACCTCCTCGGTACGATCCTTGGTTGATTGCGTATCAGAAGCGTTGGCGGAATAGACTTCGTGCTGAGAGAGTCTCGTCGTTCCGCTGAATGATGAGGGCACGAGCTGAGTGGAATTGGAATCAAATCGAGCTTGAGTTGGAGTTGGGTCGGCGTCGAATTGCAGATTACCAAGTTTGTCCAAGTAAAGACCATTCACGGAGTGCTTGCCCTCGCGCGATGGAGTAGATGTAGGCCTGGTTTCCGCTTGCTCGAGTAGTTCGGTAGTTGATGTGAGGATGTGAAGTTTGCTGGGCGATGCAGCTCGAGAGCTCGAGGGAGAATTGTCGGTTGCGGTACCACTCCCAGAATCAGCGCCAGCAAGATCGAGACGGGCGCGCTTTGCACGAGGAAGCTTTTTCTTCTTTCTGATGACTCGAAAGCTCGAGGTAGACTCTAATGACTGAGGGCTGAATGCCGAAACATCAAACCTATGTTCGTCATCATAATTGTTGAAAGTGAAGCTGTTGGTTCTTGAAGACCGTCCTGCGGCTTGTGCGTACATTTTGTGTGACCAGAGCGATCCTTGTTGACTTATTTCCTGTTGATGTACTTCCTGATTGGGAAGAATTGCGGGCAGAGCAAGAGGTAGTGTGTGCCGGTGAGACCTCGGTGAAAAGTTGAATGGCTGGCAGGGTCGATCCAACCGCGCGCCGCTGAGGAAACTTCGTCCGTGGAGAAAAGCGATGTATAGTTCCTTGGAAGGGTTCCAGTGAACACTTATATGTTTTCTCTCTCGTCAATGAGGGCAAAAAATCACGCCCCCTAAACATTGTCTACTTTAACTCGTTGGAAGCTTGCTGTCAAGTGTGCTTTACTGTGAACGAATTTTATTGCTTTGAGGCTGATGGCGTACCCATTATCTTCTTATTCTGGAAAGAAACAATTAAACGGTCGCTCTAGGCTTGCTTTGAAAGATGGACTATTGCAGGTAGAGCGCAGTAGTGTGCAACTGGTTCACAAGAACCAGAAGTTAGGGTTTGGTTATGCTCAGTATGGTTGATACGCCAGGTATGGTTATACCTCCCAATCCGTGTAAATAATACTTCCAAAGTCACTTGATGGCAATCATTCGACGAATGTAGCTTTCTGAGACAGCCATGAAAGACACGATAGTAACATCACGATTACTGAGTATCTAATAATAGAAAGAGTTTCGTACTGCAATCTCTCGCTAATATGTGGGGGGAGGCGGGCGGATGAAGACTAACAAACGACGCAATTTCTCCTGGCTCAGTTAGGTACTTATGCTTCATAAACAGTTCAACACCTTGAAGAGCTCCGTTGGGACCGGATTTCACTAGAAATTGAGAAGAGGCATCCATTAGAAGCTAGTAACGAGGATGTGACCACAGCCAGAGACATTAATGAATCTTGCTTCGCACAATTGAACATGAAAGAAATGTACTTGCACGAGATACTGTTGGAAAGACGCATTCCCATCTATGACAATCACCTTGTTTTGTCTGATCGAGAGGAAGGTCGTCCCACTGGTCGAATAGACATCCAAGGCCCGCGGAAAGCCAGGTAATCACGGCGCCGGCCCTAAAGCAGAAGCGTTAGACATTCATACATCCAAGTTCAGCGACACACGGTATCATCTACAAGTAGATGTGGCAGGTTCCACGATCCCAGCCTGGGATAACAGAGAAGATGCATTACTTCACGGGTTGGAACGCAGTCAAGTAACGCATCGACTGGCGAAGATTTCCTTTCGCGACACCCCCCAAAAACGCAGATTCACTTGCATCGTATGAAGAAAGAAAGAGATGACTCTCTGGTACTGCAGCGTTGAGCGGGATCACAAGAAAGGCACAACAAACAGCAACAAACAGTTCGGGCAGGAGAAGGAGCGACGTTGGAGAACGGAATGGAGCCCGTGCTCAATTTTCGCGACTTTTGGCGAGAAACCGGGGCCCCGCTAAGGAATTGCTGCCTTAGCGGCCTGGCGTAAAAAGCTCATCCTACATAGCTTTTCAGGCATCAACATTCGGGAGCTCCTCCTCCTGCGACGACCCATTTCACAAGAGCGTCTCGACACACATCCGAGCTCGAAAGCCGCACGCCATTCGATACGATGAAAACCTATTGAGATCGGACACGAGTGTTAGAACAACTTTCACTAGGAATTATTTCTCTAAAAAGAGATAATCAAGAATCAAGTTACAGCCTGGAAAATTCTACAACAATCCATCATATCAACCCCCTTTCACAAGCCCATCCTTTCTCGCGAGTGTCATCCCCTTATCTCTTCCACCAGTCCCTTCTAGAGGCCCAAACCCCAACTCTAGAATCCTCGCCTTCCTCTCCGCCTCATCCCTCCCCTCTCGCACATTGCGCCTCTGCCACCAAGCCGCAAACGCGATGAAAACCAGCACCAAAATCCCCGCAAAGCCGAAAAGGATCGCAAGCTGTTCACCGGTCTCTGATACCATGATGGCAATCTACGAGAGAGCTGATCGAGATTTCTAATTGTGCGTTAGCAATTACCGGAACTTGTGGCTCGTGTAGCCTGATTGGTGCGCACTAATATTTTGGCATTCAAGAAGTGTTCCGGAAGTAGCGCGGCCGATTGTGGGTAAAACCCGAGGCTATCGAGATAGCTCCTGGTTGCTCGTGGCGCTCTGCGATCGAAGAACGTGTAAGTGCAAGTGGGTGTAGTACAATAATAAAAACGCGCAAAGACGAACCCTCTGCAAGTGTCCGACAGTAAAAGTAGATCTGTCGGTCGTATGCCTTTGGCGTTTTGTTTGCTATCTCTGAAAAGCTACTTAGGTTTACGGGTTTGCGCGTCTCGCTGGAAAGAGGGGTCATCTTTTATCTCTTCATCACTTCAACGTTCAATACCCCCAGCCGTTGATTTCGTCAATGGCGATAATAGCGTTCGGTTATTGGATGTGCATAGATTCGTGATGTAATGTCATGTTTCTTGTCCTCCCCCAAATGCGCAGGCGATTGGTTGGAGGGTTTCAATGTTGTGTGTGCTTTCTCCAATTTGGTGAGGCGAGAGCAGATCTCATACTACTTGGCACAGCGGGGTGACGACCACATGGCATTTCATTGATGAGTGAGATTGCAAGATGGAATTGACATGGTTAAGCTCCTTTTGATAACACGTGTCTGCGAGGACTTTGGGGGAAGCTAATTGTGTCTCGAAGTGAAACGGATTATTGTTTGCAAACTACAATTTGTTATCAATACGGAGTACCAAAATCGCTTGTCCCATACAATTTCGATGGGTGTATTTCAATCGCATCACAAACGCTAGCCCAACAAGACAGAGATCCATGTTGAGAACACGAAAAATTCAACCTCAATCCACAAGCACCCCAACATACATAGCCCTAACGTCCACTATCCTTTCCGAACACGATCCCGCCGAGGGTACTTCAGAGGACCGATAGAGCAAATGCTGATTGTGAAGCACAAAGGACAAAGGACATGATCAAAAGGAACGCCACAAATGAAACCCCAACGCACTCGTGTTTCCATCTACGTTAACATTGACGTGATTCTAACACCTTCCATATAGAGGGGGTGAACCCGAACCACGGGTTCTTTCTCCAACGCATTTCTCCTAGGAGTCTCATCAATCCTTGAATTAGTCTGCATGGCAGCTGGGAGGAATGGATTCCCCACGGGAGCTGTATGTATTTTCAACAGGATGTGCCTCTTGATTCCAAGACTGGCAAGTTGCACATATTGCTGAGGTGGCAAAACGAAAGCCTGCCCCTGGTTTCGCACAGCACGAGGTCGGAAGTCGAACTGGTTGTGCGAAAAATAGGGGAACGAGTTGTTCAACGCCTTGATCAAGAAGTCCAATTTTTTCGTTCGTGTCTTCATCATTACGTCTCCTTTCATCGCGAAAATGAGTTTTCCTGCAAAGAGAGGTACTTTGTGAAGGTAGATGTCCATGAGCCGATGCTCGAGGCTGCGGTGTGCGCAAAAGTGGACTTGCATGGATTTTGTACGATCGATGGTGAAGAATTTGGTAACAGTCTCAGCTGTATCTCTGATATTGATGGCATTCTTGAGTGTCGCAACGGAGTATACGATTCTGGCGTCGTTTCTTCCTATGTCAGTAGCGAAAGCTTCGTACACCAGATCTTCCGCTACTTGATCGACGGGCACCACATCCAAGTTCGTAGCAGGATTCCCATCCAGAACCTTAAGTTTCCTACTCGCACCAGCAATCACGAACCCAGCGAATGCCGCTGCACTATCGATCCAACCAGGGAAAGGATATTGCTGACTCGCAGAAATAATGCTGGGACGAACAATCGTGATCGGCAATGACTTGCGACGCTCGAAAAGAAGATGTTCAGCTAGACATTTGGTGAGGGTGTACGTATTCGGATGACCAGTGAGAGTCAGGAATTTCTTATCGCTTAGTTTCCCTTCATTAATGAGCTCTATCAACTCTTCCGGTGGCATTGGCAAAGGATGGAGATTCTCGTATATAGGCTCATCGGTATGTGGAGTAACGTAGGCGGTGCTGGTAACGACTAAACGTTGGAGATTCGTGCATTTTCGAGCAAGTTCGCAGATGTTCATCGCGCCACCGATGTTGGATGAGGCCGCTTCTTTGATCGGAAGGTCGAACTTCACAGAAGCCGCACAGTGTATGATATGAGTGATTTCCCCACAGAGTTTCTCGTATACGTCTTTTTCTAGTCCGCAGGCTGGGGCTGTCACGTCGCCTTCGACTACTTCGTAAATTCTCTCCCACTTGCGTGGAAGATTGGAGAAACACAATGATGTAGCGGTCGTGTTATTGAAACGATCCTGTGCCGTTTTCCCTCTTTGCGGGCGCGTTATCATGTATACCTTTTGGACATTGTGAGCACTTTGGTTTCGAATAAGGTTCTCAAGTACGAGTTTCCCTAGAAATCCCGTGCCTCCGGTGATCAAGATGTTAGCTGGACGACAGGGGACGTAGGCGTGCGTTGAGGCTGTCGACGAGGAGTCCGAGAGGTGTCGTTCGTGTATGGCTTCGCCCGGTGACTCCAATGCATCCTCGAGTAACTCGAGAGAATTCTGAATAGACTCTTCTTCGGAGGCAGATGTCAAGGTGATTGGCGAGGTTTGGCTTGAGGAGGACGGCCCCGTGAGGGTGAATGTTGGGATTCGTCGTTCCATGGGATTAACTTCTGTTTGTATGTTGGGCCTGAAGTCGTCTCGTATAACTTGTTGCGGTCCGGACCGTGTTTCGTTTTGTTTATATATGATATGTTCAGAAAGATGAGAAATGAAAATATTGCGAAGTCTCAAACCAAGCGAAGGACATAATCGATGTTTCGAGTGAGTTGCGCGGACCAAGAGCGTTTGAAAGTTACTGAGTATGCGTCCCATCTTCCCAGTGGTTCTTTCCTGCCCTTTATCTAAAGTACCTCCAGTGATTTAACTTTCTATAACGATACTCCAGATGGTTCCTTGGCATTCCCAAATACAGCACTACTATGGGACGCTATCTGGGGACTCCTGTCTGGGACGCACTTACCCAATGAGTAACCAAACTACTCTGTGTGTCTTGTTGCCCGACCATTGGCAGCATTTTCCCCTCCTGTGGGAAAAACTTCCACAGATGTCAATTTTCAGACCCTTGTAATGAGGGGACAACATAGTCGCAGATCAACCCGGAGCTCGAGTTATCTCAGGTGTTGTGTAATTCAACATTGGGAATGACGTTTTCCTCCTGTTGAGAAAAACTCACTTAAAGCTCGACTAATTGATAGACTCAGCAACGGATTCGACCATATTTCTGGGGACTCGAGTCTATACGTATTTCCCAGGTTGATAAAATCGATTTGAAAATAATACTACATCCGTCTCCGACCAGCCAGCACTAAGCTCAACGGTGTTGCATACTACTAACCCGAATTTGCCCCGGTCTCATCTATTAGAAGCATCTCGCTGTGCAAAATTCTCGACCTTGTGCAGGGCCAGCAGTGCCAGCAACGAGTGACATAGAACTATTACCTGTCTGATGCATCTGACGAGTTGCAGTATTGGAAAATACCTCGAAGTTTCTGGGTCCGGTATGCCATCGACAAGACTTGAGTTCCTATTATCTTCCGTCGAAAATGTATGAGTCTTGAGATGCTGATGTGAACATTGTGGTTCAGCCACCATGAAGTTTGATGTATTCCCGCGAAGAGATATCAGGAACAACAACGATTACAGTACAGTAAATGCTCTTCTCAGTCGCTGTTACAATAATTAGAATAGTATTGTCCGATGCAGTGTGAAGAGGACTCGCCCTATATGACTCTTGCTAGAAGCTAAACGTGTCTCGAGCTACAAAGTTGTCACACTGAATGGGCTACTTGACTCTCTAGTTGATTGGAAGGAGCAGTAGCATCATAATCACCGGAACAGCGATTCCCAAGCTTCAGGATAGCAGAGAGAATTTACAGCCGTATTTGCAGACTGATCCCCAAGCGTTCAATCTAGATGATGTCTCAATTTTTCAGACCTCATGTAAGAGAGCATCCAAGTACTCTGGGAGAAAGATAGAAAGATACCTGTGCTGCTGTTCTGATCACAGATGACGTGCTAGTCGTTCGCAAGTCTAAAAGAAAGGGTGGGCCCACTGTATTTTGCTTAGTAATATCACATAACCAGCGAATTACCTCGGGTCGAAGGTCCCCTCGTATGCAAAATCCATCAAGTTGTAGTTGGGAAGAGGTATTCGTCCTCGAGAATGGCTCACGAGGATTCCGATCGCAGTGAGCTGGGTGGGGCGAGGGAGAACATTTGTTAGAGGATTCTCCACAGTGTCACAGGCTTGTCGGATCACAAAAATTGAGATATCCTGAAGGAGATTGATGAGACACTCAGAGAGCCCAAAGCAGCTGAAGGAATATCGGAAAGGTGGTGGGTTTATCAGCAGCGGTCTCCTTGGTCAGAAGAAGGTTAAGCGAAAAACCTAGACACAACCACGACTTCTCATCTGGTTCGTTCCTTCCTCAATCATCTGCGAACGATCAGCGACCGCTATCAGCAATAACCGGGGCGTAACTACGGAATATCTAGTGTATAAAGCGCTTACTTTTCAACTATTTGATAGTCTTTTGACGTAACATTTCACAATATCTCCCCAACTCCAGACACGGCCACATTCAAGAATCGAGATCAAATATAGTTTTCAACAGAGTGTATCCTCCACGTTGCGAGGTAATTGAACATCAAAGGAAGATATCCTTGGACATTTTCTGATTCTAATATAGGGGATTTCTCAGCTTTCCAGGTGACGTTAGGGCTAATCGCTTCACGAAGCCAATATAAATGCACTTCTTAATAACAGTCAGTAACAGCCATTCTTGCAATGCAAATAGCAGCGTATTTAAAAGAGCCCGAAGATTTTGATACATCAGAGAAGCATGCCTTCAGTTGACTTTGATTGACAAGAGCACATTTTGGCAGGATGTTCATACGAACCACTGCAGGCTCGAGGGCTCTGCTGCTGCAATTTGGGAGGGTGTTCGCCTACTTTGTGGCCAAAATGGGCTTAGCAAGTTCTGCGAATGTTCCACGAGTTTCACCTGAGCTCAGATGTCAAAGTTCTAATCAGACTTCATCGTACAGATACGATGCTTACCCAGCCTAACTCATGATCTGTGCGATAATTCCTGCCTCTTTTCTAACATTCGCAGTGAACTCCATTGCAGTCTGCGCTCGACACATACGCATGCAGGTGAAAATGAGAGGATTGTCAAGTTGTGATCCTGTATATCAGCCGCACTTAACCTCATTCTCCTCTGTAGCCAATCCACTGATCGCCTTCCCCGCCTGCGCCTCGCTTGGCGCAGTACCCCTAGGTTATTTACCTTCTCGCCCTGGGCTTACACTTGCCAACCAACGATCCTGCTCGAAAATCTATCCGATAGTAGTGTCATATTTTATTTGTAGTGCTTCGGTGGCACAGTGCTGAAACACGCAGGTACAACATATACCACTACATCCTAGGCACTGTCGCACAAGATAATCCTAGACGTACACGAAGATCTGAGTTGCTTACAACTTTCAATGACGGTAGGATTCAACCAGCAGCTTTCCGGAGTATCTTTTGTCCATGATTTCACTCTCTGGGGGCGGTATAGCACACCGTCGCTCGTCGGAATAGATGCATCTCCTCTTGGCAGTTGAGAGGCTGCAGGCCCGCCCAATTGAGGTCGTAGAATAAATAGAAGGTGCTCCTCTCGAGATGATTATCATGTCGAGCTCATCAACAACTAAGTTCTCAGCTTACACTGAACACACTCCTTTTTACAAAAGCCTCCAGAATGCTTTCGAATTTAGCTAGTCTCCTTAGCCTGTCTGTTCTTTTTTTGACGCATGACGTGGCAGCAGCACCAGAACCAGAACTTCTATTGCCGATTCGATCTTCGGATCCAATAGCTCAATGGCTTCCAAAGAGAATGAATGATGCAGGTGGTGGAGGTGGCGGAGGCGGCTATGGACCAAACCTGGATTTAAGATCGGATGAGCATTTGGTATGGGGAAATCCAGGAACTAGTAAGTCAACATATCTATAGGGCCTCGCACGTATTTATTGACGGCCTTTTAGCTGGATCACCTTTCATATATGCAAACATGACCATGCATACCTCTACGGGAGAACTCGTTATCTCCATGGAGCGCTTCACGGACCTCTTAACAAATGTCGAATGCGGAGCGAAGTCGGTCTTGACATTCAAAGATAAAACAAGCTTCGAATATACCATCAAAGCCTGGAATTGGGTCAACGAAGACGAGACACATAGCTTCATTTTGATTGCAGATCACCCAAACTGTGGGCCAGTTAATGAACGAGTTCCCTTTTTTATCAACAATGCCGACTACGATGAAGAAAAGTTCATAGCGTACTTATACGGACAACAAGTACCATGGAAAGAAGCAGCTCATACCTTCGAGCTCGACTATGGGACTGCAACTGTAACTACCAACCCTGCACGCATGGTAAAGAGATTCGGACCAGACGTCTCATATGGTAAAGATGTCGACATCAATATAGCTCATAATCTCAACGGCAACATCTATACCTTCGGCTCCAAAGCTTCCGGCTTTTTGGTCAAGTTAGACTGCACGGACTGTGGTCTAACCGGAAAACTCACACTTGGCGGTCGCGTCAAAGTTGACCTAACATCGGTGAAAGAATTATCGGTATCTCTGACTCCTAAGGATGTATCCGCCTCTCTTACCGTCACGCTTCATGCCGAAGGCAAATCCGAGGCGTCCATTGAATACGCTCCTACACTTGCAGAGATCGGTATCCCAGGCGCATCCTTCAAGCTCCCTGGCGACATTGCGAAAATTGGTGTCTTCGTAAAGGCCAATTTCGGGTTTGAGCTTGGGAACTGGGAGGGGGACGCTACAGTTTCATATGGTGTCACGGCGGCTATCTCTAATAATGCGAGGTTTAAAATCGACCTTGCCAATACCAAGGCCAATGAGTTCAACGGATGGAAACCTGATTTTAGACAGAAGCCGTTCAGTATTGATGCAAAAGCCTCGGTCGAAGCGTCTGTATACAATGCTGTTGGGCTTGCTGCTGCTATCGAAGTCTTCGATGTTGGATACGAGGTTGCATTGACTTTGAAAAGCCCGGAACTGGCCACCAAGCTCACGACGATGAAGAACAGTGCCGGAGTGTGTGATACAAGTAAGAAGGTTGGTGTAAGTGTTGATGCGGAATGGAAGACAAGTGTTGAGGTCTCTGCGGGCAGAAGCGGTGAAGGTAAAGGTATTGGAGATATCACTATCAGCCCCGGGAAGAAACGCAGCGAGAGAAGGAACTATATTGATGCATGGGGTACAGAAGATGCCATAGCTGAAAGGGATGTTGAGGAGAGAGATCTAGCTCAGCGTAAGGTTCCTGGACTAGAGTTTTCGCTAGTCCTTTGGGTAAGTCAACCACCGTCTAATATTGATACATGAGAAGTGCTAACGAATATCTAGGAAGGTACAGTCCCCTGGTTCAAGAACAAATGTTTCGCTATTGCATAGTTACCTTAGGAGGCTTTCGTTTGCTGTACTAAAAATTGGCTATGGATTTTAAATGCGCAATGGCAGGCGCCGGCATTGGACACTTTAAACGTTGGCGCTTTGTTTGAATTCTCTAACTTTCTCTAGCATTTTGAATTTATAGTGCAAACGGTTAATAGATACCAATTGTATCGTTTGTAGTCTAACTTGTCATCAATGTCTACAATTTTTCTGTTCTAATATTCGTCAATCTTATATCGCACCTGAGTCTTTCTCCTAAGCGACCTGCATCATTCCTTTCCAAGGCATGTAGTCCGGAGGATAAGGGTTAACACTTATCTCATTAGTTTCTAGATCTGTATTTAGTCTTTTTTAGGCTGACAACAAGATTTACCCAAGCAAAAGCTAAGACCCATCACGTAAAATGGCACCTGCTTCGCAACAATCTGTCTGTAGCTGACAGAACGACAGGCTGTTCGATACAGTAGCAGAATGCTGCAAACATGAAGAAGTAGAAACTCAAACAGATCGACGAGCTGCGTTCAGAGAATTTGAATTTTCCGCACTTGAATGTAGGAAAATTGTTAAATAGCAAGCAGAAGCTCTATCCGCTAAATGACGATTATGTTTATCTGTCATTCGTGAATCAATTACCTAGGCCAATCACCGAGTCCATCTCTCTTTCAATTGTCTGTTTGGTCGATCAACTTACGAGTACTTGTTTGGCGGCATTCTTGTTATACCTCGAGATCTCAGAAAACCTTTTCTTCTGCAGTAATGCACAGACTCCTGCTCTCGATCTTCGTTTTACCGATATCTCTCTTGGCGTCGGTCTTGCCTATCTGCACAACATTAACCACCAACGCCATAATCGACATCCTCGGTCCAGTGACCATATCATGTATACAATCTGGGCACTGCTCGTCTGTCCGTTCTACAAAATTGCTTGTCACTTCTTGGCTCTTCTTCGTAGCTTCCTTTCTCGGCAGTCGCCTCTCATTCAAGCCTCTCGGCGCGGCTTGGCTCTGCAATTGCCTCTTTATCGCGACCCTGGGTCGTATCCCCCCTAGTCGTTTCTCGGCGATCGAAAGAGAGAGCGGTAACTTAACGACTAATCTCTCATTGACTGAAAAAAGAATACGTAACAGTCCAGTGCGAGTACTTCCGTGATGTTGTAGATATCGGGTTGCTGCTTTCCCCGCTCGGATCGGCGTCATTGGTAGGAACCAACTGGCAGCCAAGACAAACACCTGCATGTTATTACCCCTCCATATGCTCCTGTACCTTTTCTAGCCAATTCTGGTTCAACAGCTCTCAACCAGGGAGCTCGATACCGATATGCGCCAACCACCGTAGTTTGGGAGCTCCATGTCTTGTCTCCTGCCAGATGGATATCTAGTCCATATGAAAGACGGGAAGAAGGGATATATGCGCTGCATTGCATGCTCCGGTGCCTGGATATTGGTAACATATAAAGCTGGGTGTTTCCATCCTGTCCTTTTTTTTTTTCAGAGCAAGTGCTTAATTATTGGTATCTTCTTCTCCTTATTATCGCGGACTGGCATTCAATAGACCCAACATGAAATCTATCCACGCAATTACAGCTGTTGCAGCTTTCGTTTCATCGGTGCTTGCCAACGCGGTTCCTAAGTCAGGTCCTGTTGAAAGAGCTCTTCCTCTAGTTCAATCTGTAGGCCGAAGCTCCACTCCACTTGCTTTGGACCCAATTGACTTCTAATCACCTCTCAGAACCAACTCCGTCGTGTTCTTCTGCGATCCGAGCTTCTTGCTAAGGGCCAGATCCTTCAAGACTTTGCCTTTGCCAGCCCAGGGCGAAACCGACAGATCTTCACACCCGGTCATAAAGCTACTTATGAATACATTTATAAGTTCATGAGTGATCTTGGCTACGATGTCGAATACAACGAATTTATGACGGAATCGGCAACAGGAACCTTGACCGTGGATGGAACTTTGATTCCAGGGGATCCAATGACTTTCACACCATCAGGGACCCCAAGTGGACCAGTTGTCGAGGTTGCTAACATTGGTTGTTTTGCTGTAAGTCGCCCCTGAAGTCTACCATAATTTTGAGGTCGGGAATCTAATGACTCCATAGGAAGACTACCCTCCAGAGGTTAGCGGTGCCGTTGCTCTTGTACTGAGAGGTACATGCCCTTTCGCGGAGAAAGCCAAACTCGCAGGTCTGGCCGGTGCTGTTGGCACAGTCATCTATAACAACGTGCCTGGGCCTCTGATGGGAACTTTGGGTGCGGCAGATGAGGATTTCGTTCCAACTATTGGAATTAGCGACACAGATGGTGCGGCTTTGATCGCTAAGCTTCAGACGGGCACAGTCACTGCTGCCTTAGATGTCCTCGTTACTGAGCTTCCAACGTAAGTGCGCACTTCAACAGATCCGAAGACGAGACGCTAAGCATCAGTGTATAGATATAACGTGCTTGCCCAGACGAAAGGAGGTGACCCAAATAACGTCCTCGTTGTTGGAGCGCACACCGACTCCGTCCGCGCAGGTCCTGGTATCAACGACGATGGCTCAGGAGTTGTCGCTCTTCTCGAGGTTGCCAAGCAGCTCACAGCTTTCAGTACCAATAACGCAATCCGTTTCGGATTTTGGGCTGCAGAAGAAGTCGGACTTGTTGGCTCCGACAAATATGTGGCAGGTCTCTCTCCAGAGGAACTCGCAAAGATTACCCTCTACCTCAATTTCGATATGATAGCTTCCCCAAACTATGTCTACGCTATCTATGACGGCGACGGATCTGCATTCAACACCTCTGGTCCACCAGGTTCTGCTGCTGCCGAAAAATTGTTTGAAGACTACTTTGAAAACGATGTCGGTCTAGCTCACGTTCCAACGGCTTTCGACTCTCGTTCTGATTATCGTGGATTTGCTGCTGCTGGTATTCCTGTCGGTGGTCTCTTCACTGGCGCTGAGGGTGTGAAAACAGTCGAGGAGGCCAAACTCTTTGGTGGAACAGCTGGTGTTGCTTATGATATCAACTACCACGGTGCCGGTGATACTGTCGCCAATTGCAATGTGGGTGCCTGGATCCAAAATACAAAGGCTCTCGCACATGCTGTTGCTACATATGGTGTTAGCTTCGAGTCTTTGGGCCTTGGGAAGCGACATATCGAGAAGCGGTCCGAGTGGAAGCAAGTGGTGCCGCGAGAGGAGGCTCATGAGAGCCACCACATTAGTAGTGGATGCAGCCATGACCTAGCAGTCATGTGAAGAATCTGATGGCTTGAACGAGTGACGAAAACCTTACAAAATGCAGAGCTTCTACCATGAATTACTAAGTAGAATAATTCAAAAATCTGTTTGAAGAATGGAATGTACCTTGGGTATAAGCCTGACGATATACTGTTGACGCTCAGGGGCCTGTTCCTGTTCAAATATTCTATCTTTATTGTTGTTTCTATCGCGAATTAAATGCCAGATATTAGAAGCCATATTTCTAGAGGGCATGCATCTTCAGCGTCTATTTCACGACGCCGATTCTACAGGGTACACGCCCTCTATTGGCTAGATTGTGTTCTACATATATTCTTCCTATAATGCGCTTTCCCAAGGGAAACTCGAGCAAGGTGTAGATAACTGGTACCGATATACCAGATATAAATATTTTTCCATTTGTAGTTTTACAGAGATCCTAGATAAAGAGCGCCGAGAGCTGGAGTCGTGGCTGATAGGAAACATGCTCTTGACTGCAAAATGGTAATTTATCAGACAGACAAAATGTATTTGGTCACTATTTGATACAGGCAGGACTAAGATTATGTCAATGCTGTTGATAAAGATTTTACAACCTAGCATTCTCCGCCAAAACCTTGTTCACCTGAAACCCAAGGTCTTCCTCGGTTTATAGATTTCCTCAATCCTAGCCACTTCTTCCTCGCTTAACGAAAACTCAACCGCTTCACATGCCTCTTTAACTCTCTCAACCTTACTCATGCCGATGATAGGTGCCGTGACATACTCTTTGCCCAAACTCCAAGCTGTACTCACAACCGCCATGCTGACTCCTCTCTCTTTAGCAATCTTCTCTATCTCCTCATTAATCAGCTTGTCCTCATCTGTCCACGGATTTCCCATGAAGGTCCCTTTCATGGCATCGCCTCGCTCGGATTCCAACATCTTAGCATGAGGGCGAGCCAAAAACCCCATGGCAAGCGGACTCCAGGGGATCATGCCCATTCCGAACTTCTTCAAGCTAGGAACCATCTCTTTCTCTTCCTCTCGATAAGTAGCGTTATGCAGATTCTGCATGCTGATAAATTCAGTCCATCCATTAATTCGCGCGGTATACTGCATTTCTAACAGCTGATGGGCCCACATGCTGCTTGCACCAATATACCGAACTTTTCCAGATTCAACGATGTCGTGGAGAGCTTTCATGGTTTCCTTGATAGGTGTGTGAGGATCAAATCGGTGTACTTGTAAGAGGTCGATGTAATCCAGGTCGAGACGCTTCAAAGATGCGTCAACGGAATCGAAGATGTGTTTCCTCGATAGACCCCAGGCATTGATATATCCATTCGCATCTCTCTCATCCTCACTCATGATTAATGGATCCTCCCATACACCATCTCTAACCAGTCCGACTGGGGCCCATAGTTTCGTTGCGATGACGATATTGTGCCTTGGCCAGGCGAATGTCTTTATTGCCTTTCCGAGGATCTCCTCGGAGACACCATTGGAATATCCATTCGCCGTATCGTAGAAGTTGATACCGGCGTCATAACAGGCTTTCAGAATCGGAAGTGCCTCTTTCTCTTCGATACACCATTTGAAGCGGCCCTGTTTAAAGCCGTAGGACATGCATCCAACACAGATGCGAGAAACCTTGAGGCCAGACTGGCCGAGTGTTGTATATTTCATTTTGAGATCTAGCACGAAATAGACATGAGGAAAACAATGAAGAAATATTAAGAAACAAGGTGGGAATGGATGCTTAAGTATATTTCAGAGATGGTGTCTAGATGGAAATAGGATTTAACTTGACATCATAGAACAATGTCCGTTATCTCCGATCCGGTATCTTCGTAACGAGGTAAGCGAATGCGACCCCACTTTCTCCTTTACTCACTTGAGTACTTAGCCGAGCCTGGCTAATTGGCCATCATGCTAGTGAAACGAAGAGACTCTGCCTACAACTCCATTGTACTTGGATTTTCAACTTCGCACCAATACATCGGGAAATAGTTTCTTCTTACGACGAAATGTTTCTGAGGAGAAGACAAACAGAGGCGGACTTACACTAATTATCTCTCAAGGCAAGTACAGTAGCTTCGTGAGTTGGCAATTGAGCAGTGAACGTATTGGATCGGTACCCAAGTTTCTAACTACATGTTTTATAAAACGAAATTGATTCAAGAGACGCTTTGTATCCAGAGACCCTCCCTCAAAACTCAGGATCTCGATCGTTTCGGTAGCTCAGAGCTGGTAAGCAATATCATCATGGATTGTGTGCAGGTGGGTCCGACTCAGGTGTCAACAAGTCACTTGAACAGCGAAAGTCGGAGCGTCAGCTTATCAAGCGGCGTGTAGACTTGTGCATTCCCCATTGACGACTTTTCGTCTCCTTCGTTATGTTGTGCCTTTGTTCAATTTTGTACATGATCTGTATCCTCGAAGACAGGCATGTCAACCTTGTTGAACTGAATGTCCCTCAATACGGTTGGTATATGAGTGGTAGGTGATCAACGACACATATTTTGTGCTCTTCGGGTACACTCGGTTTTACGAGATATTATCACTCATATTTATTACATGGTGTAACAGCTGCCAATATTCTCGCACGTCCAGGTATGAGGTTCAGCTGAGAAAACCAAGGATATCTTTTCGTGCAGCATCCATCGAGTCCGGCAAAATGTTATAGCTCGCTATAATTTCTCCACGTTTCTGGCCAGGTTCTTTTACATGCTGCACAATGAGGCTTGAAGACTCTCTGAGCAGATACAATGTTTGACTAATTACATAAGTGAAGCTTACACAAGGGTCCTGCTTGTAACAACGAGAAGTGTCTCATCCATTGAAAGATGGCAACGTTATTGGAGTGCATATTCCTTGGACTTTACATTTCAGGAACTAGTCTGGGAGAGGGGTAGCTGCTGTACAAGGGGAGCGTTGCAGCCTTCCCCTGAGTGCAATTGTGACAACCATGGTTCCGGGCTCAGCTATGTTTTCTTTAGAGACCAATTTTTGGAGCATATCTGGGAGTTGCCAGACACTAGTGTCACTCGTCTGGGTGAAGGATACACACAAAATCAGCTTCATCTACATCTTGTCTAACACGGATTCCCTATTATGTCTTATGAGGGTGCAGATATACTAGGCACCAGCGTTTGAAATAATCAGCAGAGCACACATCATATATTTCCTCTAGCAACGGCAGGTCCCGAGCCAACAATTTTGATCATACAACCACGGTTATTTATATTATTGGTGCCGGCTGAGGTGGTGCCAATTGTTGTGGAACACTGTCGTCGATTAAAATTTCTTATTGAGGTTTGAAGTTATCCTCTGGATGCAGCTAGAATTCCAATGAACATCGGAGTCTATTGCATACCACAGCTCTAACAGTTTACATCTACTACATTTAAGTTTGAACCAGACCCCTGAAGTCAAATTTGCTCGCTAGTATGAAGCACAGTCAATCTTGACTGCGTGTAGCTGCTGTTCTCAAAATTTCACTATTTCCTTACTTGTATCATGCGTGTACCGGTATCTATGGTACAATAGAGAAGCTTCTTACAATCCGTGAAACTCAGTGCCAAGTAACAGCTAAATGGAGGGCAGCCATCTCACTGAATTATTGCCTAGTCGCAATAAAAGCAACACATCGGTCTTGCGGTCGACCGGATGGCTGATATGTTTACATACTCCGATCCACCTAATCCAGTCCCACGAGGCTAATATGCGGTGACATCAATTTATGTTGTCATTTATTTCTTGACGCAGCATCAGCCTCGCATCATTTAGCCAAAGACTCGTGCTGAGCTTAGCGAATGAATGGCTTAGTGGAGAGCGATGGCTGGACCTAAAACTATCGAATGCTTTTTGTTTTTGTCATGGGCAACCCGATCGTTCACGGTCTTGAGTTACGAGCGGCTTGCTTTGGCTTCACCGTCTCCCACCAAGTATTGAAACTTAATACAATTGCCAACAGAAATAAATTCTGCCCTGGGACACCTGGTCAGCTTTGATAGACAGTATTTCAAAGATTGCAGTAGAAGTAAGTTCTTTATGCCTATCTGATCGGTAAACAAAGAAGGTTTCTTAGTCTGTCGCAAGACAGGGTCGTTTCGTTTCGCTTCCTTCTCGTTAATTCTGGTTCCTTTGCTCTGTATTAGCTGCTCTACCTTGTCCATTGTCGATTGACCAACACGGAACATACTCTACATCTGTACCTGCGTTGAAATACGATTAGGCCCAAGTTCCGAGCACAGCTGTAATCACGCTGTCGACAACTAATGGTCTGCGACTCTGCAGCTTCCCGAACCCTGTTCGCAATGTAGAACGCGGGCTCCATACATCTGTGACTACTCAGATATTCACGGTATCTGACTTTGTTCCGCGTTACTTATTGGGCTCTGCATGTTCAACCGCTTGTAATTCTCCTCCTCAATAGGGAATACGAGGTTCACGAGACACCCCGGGGAGAACTCCCTGGTTTCTCCTTCTGAGCTGTCTCTTGGCTGTATGATCACTAGACAGAACGACAATGAAGTAAGTATAAAAAGGTTCAATGTGCCCCTCTCCAGACTTCTATGACAATCCGCCTCATCTTTATCAGTCTTTTGTTCAATTTAAGCCTTCCCACTTGCAAGATTTCCGGCGAGATAATTTCAATATGCTCACCAAGACCGTTGCTCTTTTGGCTCTGGCCGCTATGGCTACCGCAGCTCCTACCGTAGAGTCTCGCGCAGATAAACCAGATCCTAGCCAAGTACTCATCAAAGGAATCACCACTTCGGGTACTGGATGTCCGCAAGGTTCGGTCGGTCAGTTTCTCTCTAGTGACCTGACCACGTATGTTGCATCTGTCACTCTGAAATATTCCACTTCTGACGCACTCTGTAGCTTTACTTTGATCTTCGACAGATATGTTGCCCAAATTGGCCCAGGGGTTTTGCCAACAGAGAACCGAAAGTTCTGCCAGATCAATCTCCAACTTCATTACCCTCAAGGCTTTCAGTACTCGATCATGAAAACCATCTATAGAGGATACGCTGCGCTTGATGCCGGTGTTACAGGTACCCAAGAAGCTACCTACTACTTCTCCGGGCGTAAGTCATCTCCGTCACAACTGCATGTTCAATTTCACTTCCTTACATTATGAGCAGAAACCCAGCAGGTCTCCACCAAATCTAGCTTCAAAGGCCCACTTATCAAAGACTACACGATTGAAGATGCTATCGCTGTTACATCCACAATCTGGTCTCCATGCGGCGCTGATCTGCCTATCAACATAAAGTCTCAAATCTCTCTTGCGACCACAAGCACTAGTGCCAAGGGTCTCCTCACTGACGACAGCATTGATGGCAAGATCACTTGGATCACTGGCGTTCAGTGGCGCAAATGTTAGATGGCCCCACCTTAACAGACGTCGGCTGGCAAATAGAGAGACTTGAGGATGGAGAGTGTTGGAAGTTGAGGCTGATGGCGGCATGGCATGGATTACCAGGAATCGTTCTTTTTTCTTTCCTACTTGTGTCTTCCACCGGCTCGAGACGGTTGGAAAGGCCTTACGCAGCATGACTTTGACGTTCGTCTGATGTTTTACTCTCCTTGTGTAGTTCGCCGCAAAGTAAATTGATTATTGTGATCAAACAAACGTGTCTGCTCCATAATTCGATCAGGTATTGAGAAGACTAGGAAGACTGGAGATTTCCCGTGAACCAAAGGATCGACAGCGGCTGGAAAATCCTTGAGTGACAGGCAACAACCGCGAGGTCCCAAGGATACTACACTGCAAGCTAAATTTCGTCATCTTAAGTAATTCGTTTAATTGTTGAATTATCTAAAATTAACAGTTTTTGATGAAAGAGAGATTAATATTCCACTTCTTAATTTCGATTTCTTCCCCTCAATTAATCTTACATAGCGAACCACGAGCCATTCAAAGGACTCGTAGACTGACTGGCATCATGCCACTTCATCTGCCCAACATCCGAGGAACCCCTCACAGTTTTCCTCTAAGCAAATTCAGGACCATCTCTCTCCCAGTAACCCACGTGGTTCTCCACAACGTGGGGAAATCCAGCGTGCTGGTGAAAGTATCGGCATATCCAAAGCCAAGCATCGGTGGGATCCATCCACGCGCATACTCCAGTGCGAAGCAAGCATCATCCATTTTATACTGCTTGACAGTGCCGCGATGAAGGTGGTGAACGCTTCCTTGAGGATAGACCTCTGGCTCATAGAAACCCGGCGTGTAAGCAAGTTGCGTGCCAGCCAGGATGTGGAAGTAGTCATCAGCGGTGTGACGGCCCGTGTGGCCCTCTGTTCCGATCGCGGTGCCTATGTTATTGTAAGCCAAAAGCCACCCTGATAGGATTAATTTGTGATATAGCATGCTTCGTACCGAAAATAATGAGATATTCCGTGATGCCTGGCGGGTAATTAGCTTCGTCATGTGACATTTGGTTCAGAAGGTTGGCCTACTAGCGTGAATGATATACATAGCGCCCATCGCCCCTCCTGCGTTGTTAAATATCCATTCTTCATCCAAGTTGACATATCCACCGGGAAGCTTTTCGCTCAATTCTCCAACAATATACGAAACAACAGCACGTGTGTCGTTTCCATGAGCTCCAATTGCGCGCTTGGAGAGGTCATGGAGGTGTTCTGGTGTAAATATGTAAAAGGACTCTAGGTGTGAGTCTAAGAAGTAGTACACGGCTGAGAATATAGCAAGAATGACTGCTAAGATGGTGAAAGTTCGCATGCTGGAAGAAGTGGTGGCAGGAGACCGTTTGGTTCCCGATGAAGATGTCTTCGAGGGCATCGAAATGATGATTGAATGAATGTGTAGAAGAGAATGAATTGAATAACCGTTAAGAGAAATGATAAGAGCAGCTCGAGTAGTCTTTTGATGGCGAAGTTATTTTTTTATTGATGTCTATCAACTGATTTCCGAAATGCTCGTTCCGTCTCCGGTGCCAAGATACTAACTAGCCTGTCAGGGTTTGGACTCATGGATCTACCCGCCGTAATATCAATTTGAGATTACCTCAACTTTGCTATGGGCAATGTTGATGATCTATGGGATGTCGTGTTCACGAACTTATCATAGGATCATGTGCTTGCTTTCCGACTTTTTCACTGCCGTTGACAGGTTTGTAAAATGAACCCACGAAATTTGACAAACTGGCTCTGCAAAAGCCGCGGTTCAATAGGTTCAATAGGACAGAATCCGGGCAAGAACTTAGGACAAAGGTAGTTGAAAAGACGGAATATGGGGATTGAAATGGCCTATATTCCATGGATACGAAAGTTGCACAAAGCTATTGTCTTTGAATTTCCATGCCTCATCTGGTCATCGAAAGTTTTCATGTTGCTGGTTGCTTGTCGATGAGTTGGAGATCTTCGGGGGTTTGCTTAGTCATCGCCTCCGAAATTCTCAATCGCGTTATCGCAACGACATTGTTCAAGTTGTCATCGTCTAAGTTCCCCTCCCGCAGTCCTACAATCGCTCCTCCCGCAGTCATGTCTATGTTTCGATCGAAGAAGCTAGATTTAGGGTGCTTTGTCAATATCAAGGTCATCCGTGATCACACCAAGAGAAAGGTCTTTGCGGAGCATGAGCCGGAAAGGTATGATCTCGTCTGCACTCATTTCCCAGCACTTTGCCAGCCATCTGAGAGATTCCACCCGCCGGCTCCTACTCAGCCGTGTCAATAGGAGGACGATAGCATGCTAATGTTTATCTGCGTATTCACAGACAAGCCTTGCGATATATCATCCGAAACATGAGCCTCCCGCAACGAACCAGAGTCCAGGCGCAAGTCCAACTCTCACAGATGCACTGCTACACGCGACCGACACAAATCAGAAATCGATGTATAGAAGGAGGAAAGTCTAGGGGTGTCTTAAGTGACTTCAAGATGTCACGGGTATGTCAAGGAACTCCGGAAGGCTAATGCAAACACAAAACGACAGGGAGTTCTGGATGTATAGCTGACACGATGCTCCTCCAGTATATGTTTCGTATACACGCTCTAGCTGGGGAAATTCCGGGGGTGAAGAAGGCCAGTTGGTAGTCGGTTTCCATGGGAGGGAAGCTGAAGGAAATGGTTGACGCGATGTTCTCCCCATCGAAGCCGATGTACCACGACGATCGGCACGCACCTACTGCAACAGCACATGGAAGTGTACAACATTCAAGGATCGAGGCAGATCATGTACATAAAATGGAGTTTGGGAATGTATAGGGCAGTGGATAGCATAACATTGATAAGTATTTCAAAGCATCACAGCCAAAGAATGATTGGAAGCTCTCTCTGATCCTCGAAGATCATATTCCACCCCGGAATTGTAGCTTCCTCTTGGTTGCTCTCCAATAAGGTGAGGTTGAGCTTGTCTATTCTATGTATTGAGATCGGCGCATTCTGTCTATTCCCAGACTTTCGTATCTTTTGGGAGAAGAAGTGTCAATTTCTCGAGCCCTATTCTAGCTTCTCGAGTACCCGAGAGTCAGTTTTGCTAGCGACGGGCCCAGTAGGTGACCCTACATTAAGTATGCTTGGTGGAAATGAATGAGCGCGAGCTTTCCCGTTGGCTACCTTAAGAGCTGCAGCTATTTCGGTTGAATCTATTGAAGCATGCCACCGTGTGAGCAAACAAAAAGAATGAGCAGCTTACCGATGACAAACAGACTCCCACAAGCTGGCTTTTGCCAACGCCGAGCTTCCTCGACGTCGTCAACTTCAAAATAATCCTCAGTCACTAGACACTTATGCGACTTCCCAGTTTCTAGTGGGTGGTGAGCTTCGTCTAGCTCGCAACTTCCTTTCGTGGTGAAATCATCGACCCTCGTCAAATTCAATTTCCCATCCATCGTCGCAAACACATCGCATCACACCTCGACTACTTCCTCCGTCGGCCTTCTCCAGGGCTTTCTTCTACCTCCTGTCACCTGTGAATTCTCTAAGCCACTTCAACCATCAAACAACCATGTTTCGTCGACTTCCAGCTGGGCTTCCCAAAGACCCTGTCTTCCCAGCAAATCTGAAAGAGCTTGGGTAACGATGGTGGATCGTTGAAGGTGTCAAAGCTGACATCCTACAGATACTTCTTGAATGACAATGACGAGATACGTAGCATCGATAACCCGAAAGCATTCTTCAAGTTCTTCTTGACTAAGAATGAGCGACACAACTGCCTTCAGCGGGAAGCAATGAATGGTGAGCTCGAGCTTTTCGATTGGCCCTCTCTTAGATGAGTATACTAATCCCATCCTAGAAGTGATTCGCAACCTCCTTCTCGAGCGTCTCCAGGGGCTCGGCCTCGAGAAACTTCTTCTTCCTCTTGGCGCAAAAGTTGACGAACCCTCCGTCCCCATCTTCGTATCTACAGATCTATCTACCAAGAAAAGAGTAGTGATACTTTTCTACGAACACACACAAGATCTTGGAGTGTTTGCTCATCGTATTCTCGGTGGCAAGGGGGGTCTCGGCGAGGGTTCTGCAATTAACATGATCAAATATATTCAATCACAGCGTTCATATCCCGAAACTGCCGATGCACCAGGGATCATATTGGCCAACATGGGGCAATTGAGATGGGTACGTTCCTCAAAGAAGGCTGTTACGCAGAGTTCCTGGCTGGCTCTTCCTCAAAAGAGCGCTGTTGAGCCACCTTTTCGGATTGACGAGGAGGCGAATACAATCTCTGGCAACCGTACTACCGCACAACATGTCGACTATATCTTCAATGTTGTGGTTGATCAGATGTGTGATTCATCTGCAAAATTGGATGTGATTGGTGTATCTGATGGCGCCGTAAAGGTCTTCGAATTCCTCGATAGCTTTGATAATTTCAAGAAATGGTCTGCCCGAGTCTCTGGATTCGCTGCCTTGGCAACTTGGTCTCATCTGGGTGATATCCGAAACGTGGAGTTCGCAAAATGGCTCGCTGCTGTAAGCACAACTCCTAGATACTGTTGGATAATCTCTAGTTGTTGCCATACCATGTGAGTGTTGCGCTAACCTCTCTTTTAATAGCGTGGTCGAGCCTATGTGGTCTCTCCAAAACCCCTAGGTCATTTCCTTGCTGGCCCAAATGGGGAAAAGGGTGTTCCTGCACACGGTTGTCCTGTTTTCAGTCTCGGCGAGCCGTATTACAGCGAATCGATGCTTCCAAAAGGCTATAGAGTTATCATCGACTGGTTCCAAGAGGTTTCAGCCGATCCTCATTACCTCAACCCAGCCTTCCGCAACATCACAGTTGACTCTACTGGAAAAGAAGTAGACGACGATGATGAGGACGATGTGAATATCAACGAGGAGCCTTGGGACCCGAAGGAGTTTCCGGAGTGGTCTCCCAAAGAGGTGACCACGGGTGCTCAATTGGTAGAAATAAAGGACGAGGAAGAATCAACGATCGCGACTCCTGTTCAAGTATTGGCAGAAACCACTAATCAAAATTCCAGCTTTGTGAATTCGGAGAAACAGACATCCAATGCTGCTGTGACACAGAGCCCTAGCTCTTTCCTCAGCGAAGCATCAGATGTTGCTACGGACCTCAAGGACAAATCGTCAGATACCCCAGCTGGTGGGGTAGAGTCAACGAAGAGTACCGTCTCAGCTAAGGCATATGATGGAGGAAATTTGCTTACTCCGGACATCAAAGTCCCGGTCCACAACGTGGCGAAGGAGGTGAATGACGAAGTCGGGAACTCTGGTAATTAAAGAGTCTGCGGCAGTAGTTAAAGGACGCTTGCAACCAGAGACATGGAGAAGCCGCAGCATTCATCTACTTAGCTGGACTTTTGGGAGGCCAGCCCGGTTCCTGTACCGGGGTCAGTGTGTTGCAGTGTGTTGGAGTCTATGCTAATAATAATATCAAGAGACTCTTTCAATCGATATTTTGCAATGCCCCCGTCCACACTGCGTGCAACTCTCACCCCTGAGACATGATCCAGAGTTAGTCCTATACTCCTTCAGTGATACTGTTTCGAATAGCTTTCATTTTCGGCCCAGTGAAGAAGTCTCTCACAAAGCGCTCAACGACGGGAATCTTCTCGCCATTCAGTGAGCGAATGCTGTCAAAGGGTAATTGTGATTTGCCTAGCTCCACTTACATGTCGGCAAGTCGGTGTACAGCTTTTGTGCTGTATTGTGGGTAAGTATTTCACTACGGTAACGACTCCCCAGGCGTCTCCCAAGAGAACGTCTTAGATTGGACAATACAATACCTTCTAACTAGCTAGGTGCAGACGTGTTATTGTGCAAAAAGGGTTGTCGCCTCTTGTCGGTCTGCCTCACTGCATTGATTGTTTCTTCACTTGGGAAACCTAAATCCAAATCCTTTTTTTGGGAGCTTGATCAATTGTGTTATCATGAGTAAGAGTGGAGGCTATGAAGCATAGAAGCGAATAAAGACCACTCTCCCGATTTTTAAAAGTAACCATGCATAACACACACGCGCGTGGACCTCGTCCTCCCGACCCCATAACCAGTTGTTATTTCTCCCCTATCCACGACGTGAGGCTAGAAAAGAAAAAAAGAGTACTTGCAATGGACGAAGCAACGAGACCTCCCCAGAAGCGGCCATTCCATTTGTAACCCCGGAGACTGGATGCTGACATGCTGTGCCATGTTGTAATTGCAGAATGGGCGGGCACGTGAACCCCTCCAGCCTTTCGCAGCTGCAGTCGGCCTCAGAACTCCCCTCTTGCCCTCATTAACCACACGCCCCCGAGCGTCCTCTGCTCAACAAAACC
Organism: Chaetoscypha palmicola; assembly: GCA_003988945.1. Lineage (NCBI taxonomy): Eukaryota > Fungi > Ascomycota > Leotiomycetes > Helotiales > Helotiaceae > Chaetoscypha > Chaetoscypha palmicola. Next base: position 77,364 of record QYAH01000028.1, on the reverse strand, counting down.
AATCAGAATGCGCGAAAAACAAGGAAAATAGGAAATCATGTGTAACAAAACATGCATCTCAATTTACAGAGGGTCTGCTCTGAATGCTTTGTCGAATGTAGGTCGTCGCGATGAGCCTTCAGACGAGCGTCAGTGATGCAAGCGAGCTTGAATGACCATGTAGCTAATCGTTTCGTGACTAGAATGTAACTAGCTATGCCGAGGTTTACGGGAATTGTGCTCCCAAGTGACATGCCGTATTAGTCGCATTTCCGTTTCGAAGGTAGATGTAATGACATCGGCTTGCCGTTCGATTACTTTGACCTGGCTGACAACTCTCACGCGCAGTGAGCAGTCATGCCAAGGTCGAAGCTATTCGAGCCACTGTAGAAATCCATAAATCGAAAGTCGTAAAGAAAAGCTTAATGAGATGAGGTTTTGATATATCGAGCCAATACCGAATAGATCGTCGAGAACGTCCAGGTCATGGCCAGCGAGGTGTTGAGATGATGCAAGACGATACTGCCGGAAGTCGAATATCGAATATCGAAAAACGACCAAGGAAGTGTCGCCCAAAAATGAATCAATACCATTGCTGTCCAGTCTGGTCCTCACGTTTTGGTCGGTACGAGCCAGAAGTATATCCAGGACCGGTTGTGGCACCTTTCGAGGCAGATCGAAGCCTATTTTCGGAGACTAAAGCGTCAGCCATCCAGTCAGCATATTGTTCTCCTCGCGGCCAGCGTCATCGAAGCACACTAAACGCGAAGAGGAAAATTCCCTTACAAGGAACCGGAACTAGCAAGACACTCACATCCGATCACTTCCACCGACAGCTCGGTTGGTATCAGGAGTGTCAACACCTGCACCACTAGCACCACGCTCGATCACCTTGCGGCGAGACCCGGAAATCGCTCCAGGCTTGGAAGCACTGGATGCATGTTGGGCGATTGGTCCGCCAGCCGTAGCAGCATTGGTGCGAGTTCGTGGCTTGTCTTCGTCGTCTTGGGCGGGTTGTGCGTTCAGAGCACCATTGGTGATGGCCTGGGCGTTCTTCTGGTACTTGTAGACGGTCCAATCGAAGACATAGTCGTATTGGAATCCTTCGCGGACGAAGAGATCACGGAAAATCTTTCGGAGGTACGAATAATCGGGCTTGTCGTCGAAGCGAAGGGACCGTGTGTAGTTCAGATAGATTGCGAACTCATTGGGAAAGCCTCGGCAAAGGACTTCGGTAGCGGTTGTCATCTTCTTCTCCATGATGCGGTCATACTTTTGCTTTTTGGTAGCAGCCTTCAATCCTTGCCATGGGAGGGATCCACGGCAGAAATACAGCATAACGTATCCGAGAGACTCCATATCGTCGCGACGAGATTGCTCTGAGATAAGATTAGATTTTTGGGACACTGAGATGAAATGAAAACACTTACCGACACCCAAGTGGGTATTGATAGAAGCATAACGGGCGGTACCAGTCAAGTTCTTGTTCTCACGGTATGGGATATGGAAGTGGGTCTTAGGGTCACGGTACTTCTTGGCCAAACCAAAATCAATGACATTAACTTGGTTGCCACGCTTACCGATACCCATAAGGAAATTGTCAGGTTTGATATCACGGTGGATAAAAGACTTGGCGTGAATGTACTCGATACGCGAGATGAGTTGGTCGGCCAATAGAAGAACGGTCTTCAGAGAGAACTTGCGGTTGCAAAAGTTGAAAAGATCTTCCAGACTGGGTCCGAGCAGATCGAGAACCATGGCATTGTAGTCACACTCAGTACCGAACCAGCGGACAAATGGAATGCCGACACCACCAGCGAGGGATTTGTAAACACGGGCTTCATATTCGAGTTGCGGGTGCTTGGCCTTGACGCTCTCAAGCTTGATGGCAATCTCTTCGCCTGAGATGATGTTGGTGCCGAGATAGATATCACCGAAACTCCCGCTACCAATCTTACGACCGATGCGGTATTTGTTACCAACGCGAAGATCCTGCAAACAAGTCAGTATGCTGCTATCAATATCATAGCGACGGTGCAGTGCAGTGAAGGAATGGAAAAAGTAGATAGCTTGCCAGCACAAGGCTGAAGACGAGATTCAAAGTGTTGACTCCTCTCGCAATCAAGCATTGGCATGGAAGAGAGTAACAAGAAGGTGCTCGTATGGAAGGCTGAAGAAAGGGAGTATAAACCAGAGGATTGGATTTCGACTTGGAAGCGGGTGGATTCACCATAGTAGTCATCTTGAAGTTGAACTATGGACTCTGGGTATCGGAGGCGTCCGATACACGAGTCGAAGAGTCTGGTAGTTGTATTATGAATCGATGGATGAGCGAAGGACGTGCGGGAAGGAGAGAGGTAATCGTGTCGTGGGAGGGAAGACTAAATTGTAGAATTCGTGTCAGTTGTTGAGTGTTCCAAGGTCAAGGCTGCGGGCTATGAAATACGAAGCGGTGTAGTAAAACAGGTGTCGTAAGCGGCTCAGCGGAGATGAGTATGAAAATTGTCCGACAACGATGGCATATAAATGCAGTGTGTTTGCGAAGGAGGTGGTGATTGTGATTGTGATTGTTGTGGGACGCTCTTGATCTCTCGAAGCTGAGGGGAATGCCGGTACGTACCTGGGCTGTTGCTTGTAAGGGAGTGCACAGTGAATGGGGGCCGATCGGAGAGGTGTAGTGAGGTATTATTGCGAGGGGAGAAGAGCGTGAATGGAATGGCAGACGGGTGTGGAATCAAGACCGTCGTGCTCTGGTCAGAGAGAACCTCCGCAGATGGTTCACTCGCGGGTTGAAGACGTGGTCGTCGAAGTTGTATGGTGGGGAGAGGGCCTTGAATGAGAAGTGAGAAGGTCTGCTTTGGTTAGACGATTACAGAGGACGCTCTCTCGCTTGAGTTTAGCGCCAACCTTTTACGCTTGACCGGATTTGGACGCAGTGGGTCAAGGCGTTGGAGCACAAATTGCAGGGCCGAACGAGTTGAAATTTTGAGGGGATCCAGAAGCACCAGCTTCCAGCCATGGCCGCCCATGGTCCATTGCACACCAAAATAGAACGTGATACCGGCCACACGGTAACCCGGGGCTGCATTTCGAGTCTGGCTTGGTTATGTAGCTCACATTTACAGTATACGGAGTACACAATCTGATGGGTTTAACTTGCAGCTGTGATATTGTCCAACTGGCTTTGTCTCATTCCATACGCATAATGTCGCAATGGTCTGCTCCGCCCGCCCTTAGTTGGGCTTTATTATTGCTACAGTACCCAGCCCATCATTTTATACGGTCGCACATCCGACGTCCTTCCTTGCATGGCTTCGTCTACGAAGTCCGATGTTTTCCTTCCTGAGCCTTGGGTCCAGCTATCTCGTATGCTTACTTACTTAAGTACTTAAGTAGAGTGTACTCAGTACCGTACCACTATGTAGCTCCTCATGTGCGTTCAATCAGGCCGCGGAAGGGCGAGAAGGTCGGAAAGCCTGCTCCAGACGAGTGGAGGGGCAAAATCGATACGCACGCAGCCAGCCTGCCAGTAACTACTTCGCCGACCAAACACATCTTTTTCCCAGATGCCTCCTTTGTGAATTCAGCTGACTGCGCCATCCCGCATTTCGGATAGGTGAATTCTGGTTCTGACGTTCAGGTTGTGTTTGACTTCCTTCTTGATCCATCCGGAGATGGATTATTCACCAGTAATCCCGGTTTGCTCTCACCACCTGCACTCACCAGTCGCACTCTGGGCACTCCCACTTCCTGCATAATGATCGAAGGGGGCGCGCCTAGGTGCGTATACTTCGTCCCAGGCGTAATAAAGGTTAAATCTGTGGGCCTGATCCAGGGTATAGAACAGGGGATTTTAAAGGGGCAGTCAGGCCAAATTCCCCCCTGCCATATACCCTGCCAGATTTAACCTTTATTACGCCTGGGACGAAGTAACATACTAAGCACGTATCTATCCCTCTAATCCTTGAGATCCTTAATTCTTTGGCACCCCTTACGAGTTGGGAACTGTACCAACATCCAACCTTGGAACCTTAGAACCTTGGAGTACTCCAGTCGGAGCTCTCGTGACTTCAGCATTCTGTATCACGGCCGGGACGTTATTCCAAGGTTTGGACCGGACAGGAGGAGCCTTCAGATGGTCTGGCTGCCCAACGTCCCAAACCTCACCCCTCAGTTATCTTATAAATCAGACGCTAATCGTGTATTCCGACCCACATCCCCTAAAACGCCCCACCCCAATCCACACCTACCAATCACAACCCACACCCATCCTCATCCACGAATAGAAAGAAGCTGGAAATTGTGGGTCGCTTACATCGGATTACGTAGTTTTTGGCCTGTGCGTACGCCTAAGGTTATGATTACTGCCCGCACGTTCCAGCTTGTATTCTGCCAAAGCGTCTGATTTATGAGATAAACCCCTCAGTGCCTTCAAAAATCCGCGTCTTCATGTTGCTCAACAATAATGCGACCTCTCCAGCTAATGTACTATACCAACTTCCAATATCGGTTGATTGCACAACACAGAATAAGCGTTATAATTACTGTGATCATCAATCTCTTTTCATATCGATTTAAAGGCGTGTCATTAAGCTTAGATATGCGTTACGCCCTTCGACTGCGAGGCCCAACGCATGACCGTAAGGCCCTCGTTTCATGGACTTGCCTCACTGCGCGATTAAATTACACGATTCAGGTCAACTTGAACATTCATGACAGCTTTGTTTTACTCATTATTTACCACTCACCGAAACGATCAGGTGGGAGACGCATGGTATCTCATTATTCGTCCAGTCGTTGCAGTCTTATCAGACAAGTACTCCGTACGGAGTATCGCATTAGATCTTGGGACGCCTAGATAGCAGCCTCGCTATAGGCACGACAGGTCTGCGGACCCTGTGTGAACATTACTGAGCAGCTTCATCACTGGCTCACTGCCTCAAACCATTGCAAACAAGAGACACCAGCCTTGTTCCTCCATTACCCGGAGGCAGAAATACTGCCTTCTGTTTAACCACAGAGGCTGCCGGTAGGGCCGCTGCAAATCACTTGCCTACACCCATGAGTAACCTCAGCACTTTCATTCACATATCCGGGTACACTTACTACGAACGACCGATAGAACCCATCGGGGCCTACCCCGCCTCCAAATCGTGAATAAATCGATTGGCTTGAGCTGCCTCAGACGCCAAAGTCAGAAAGCCTCGTCGAAATCATTGCAATATATCGATCCAAGCCCGAAAGCCTCCAACGGGCTGGCCCGCTGTCAGCAAACCCCAATCATCCCATCTACATATCTATTCACGTACAAGCAATCAGATTTCGGAAGATCTACATCCAATACGCAATTGCCAACACTCTTCGACAGAGCCTCGTACTCCCCACACGGATGCGTTCCTCTGGCCGAAGGCTTCTAGACCCTTGGCTCCTTTAGAATACACCTCACTCTGCATCTTCCTTCACCGAGTGGCTCGGATGCTCTTGTTTGTCTTCCAGTCCAATATCCTTATGCTGCATTTACCCAGCGATACATAAGCGATCATCCCAACTTTGTCTATATGTGGCCACCGGTCAATGTGGATAGCCAGCTGACTTGCTCTCCTTCTCGTACGAAGTCGTTATAGTAGGTATGTGGCATCAAAACTCCCGGTCATAGCATATTCATGGCGGGATGTTAGTATGTGCTATATTATCGTCGGTGGTTGTCGTGCTTGATATTCAGGAGATTTGACCAAGCATATCACGTGCCAAAATGTCACGTTTTGAGGACTCTAATTGGGGAGTTCAACGAACGATAGACTTATGTAGAAGACATCTAGGATATTCCGTAAGTAGCTCATCGTCATTGAAAACGCTTGCTAATAGCGATAATCTGCCATCCGATAGATGTCGCGATGCAAACATTCGATTTAGTCTTTCGGTCTCTGCGAGACTTACAGTAGCTTTGAGAGTCGCGCTGTCCAACATCGCTGCCGCAACTAGTCTAGTTAAAGTCAACACAATCAAGATAACTCGATCCTTCAAGAGCGTTCCGATATTCATAGTAGTGAGCAGCTTCCGCAGTAGGTGTTCAGACACAAGATTCAAACCTGCCAAATATCTTAGAAGTCGAAGGTTAGCATGGTTGCTCCATGCACCTTGTTAAAATTACGTTCATTCTTCTGTAATAGTGTTTTACTGTCGAGTCTATTTTATGATATTGTCGATCTAGGAGCACTCGCTAACACTTTCCCGCCATTAAATCGATTTCATTGCAGATAGTAATGAAATTATGTTGAAGGAAGAGATTTTTAGATATATTAGTCTCCTGAGCGCCGATAGTTTGTCCTTGAGCCGCTCGCTTAGCAATATATTCTGTCAACACAATCGACCAATCGTGTCGTTAAACCGACGCTGAAGCTCTGGAGTCTTGTCAGTTCAAATATGAATCACTTCAAATACTGCCATACACTTGTTATACCCATCCTACGTCCGGCTTTACCCAGATCAACGAAGCGGAGCCAGTCTTGCATTCAGTGAGGTCCACCTCACCTGTATATACTTTACTCACAACGCATTTGAGATCAAACTAAGAAGAGCAATAGCTCCCACAGATCCTTGAATCCTATTCTAGCGCCTCCATTCGTCTTCCCTTCCGGTGCTGTCGTCGCCGCGGCCACTACCGCAGTACTTGTCCTCGATGCCGGAACTTCCATCTCTTCCGAAGTTGTGTTCGGCCAAATTCTTCCAGATATCTTCCCTTCTCACAAATAAGGCGTCACAACCTCAACAATGAACCCTTTCAGTATCCCATCATCACAATCCCCAAGCATGCCCTCGCTAACCATCATCTTAGGCGTCCACCACAACGTGCCGTTTCCACCTCCCACAAGCTTCAAACTTTCCTTCTCCAAATCTTCCAATTTCTTCGTACTAACATTCCCAGTCCTACTCGTCCAATCCACAACGGTGCCCTGGAATTTGGGGCCCTTGTAATCATAACCCTTCTGCGCCAACGCATACGTCGAGTTTGCATCTGAGATCGAGACGTTGATGACCGTGTAGTTTGTGAAGATGTGCGGATCGATTGTTATCGTGAAGTTCTTCTCGGGAAGCGAGCACACCCCGGGACATGAGAGGCTCGAGAGAGGAACGTCAAGCGAGGACATTGGTAGAACTTCTTTCTCGCGGGTTTGGGCACTGGTTGGGGTGAAGGTTGTGCATGTTGCGGATATAAGAGGTATAAGCGTGAAGGGGAGAGCGAGGAATTGGATGGTTGCAGGATGAATTTTGAATTGGTCTTGGGGTTGGTATATAGAACGAAGTTTTTACGTTTCGTCTCAAGTATCTCATCAATGAAAGAACAGGTACTTTCTTTATACCTACCAACCGACAACTTCAAATTCATTCTCACCGAAGCACAGTGCGCAACCTCAATACCAACATCTTATCCTTCGCGCATCATACTACACTTATACCCATTCTCCCACTTGAAACTACCGTTATCTCATTAGCCACCAGGCACCGCCTACCTGCAGTCCTCCACGCGCAACCCCTTTCCACGCCAAGATGCTGGTCTGGCCCTACGTTTTAGTATCTTTGAGCGAACGATATGGCTCAGCGCATGGTGTTGAAAGGCAATTACTTAGCTTTGCCTGTAGGGCTGAAGCTGAGAAGCTAGGGGATTTTAAAGACCCGAGAAGTTGGGATCGCGCGTAGGATCGAGGGATTTTCAATATGAGGGTTTCAAAGTATGGGGTGGGCGTTTAGGAGGCTATCATAGGACGCGCTTAGGAACGACTGGGGTTTGTGGAGTGGTTGGTAGATGGCTTTTCTCTCCGTGACTCTACTAGTCGATTATTCATTAGGAGAGACTTAATGGAGATTCTTGACTTAGAGTGGTGTTGACCGATTGTGAAAGGGATGGATGGAACTCGGGAAGTTAGGAGTTACCTCGGTACCTCCTCGCTTATAACTCCCTCTCGTATCTCTCCCCGTCAACTACGTCATTGCATCCTGTTATAAACAAGACCATTGAGAGCCAGAAAATGATTCTCGAATTCCCATAGCTCTTTCCGCCGTAACGTTAACAATTTAGAACCAAGAATGGGTTAGTAAGCAAGCAATTGTACAATTTTTGGCACGGTCGTGGTTAAGCGTAACGAGGAAACACCCCACCTTTGACACGGTCGTGGTTTAAGCTAGCGAGCGTAACGAGGAAAGACCCCACCCACCTTTGACAGAGGATGTAGTGTTGGTCTTGAGGGGAGCTGAGTAATTGTTTAGCTAGGCACCTAAGTGAGAAGACCGATTGTGAGATGGTTCTCAGTACGTATATAAGCTAAGATTCCAGAATTTAAATGAGAATCTCAAAATCAGATCATCAGCACCTTGACTTGCTATTCCAACGACTTCGACACAAGACACATTCTGCCAATTGAATCGATATCTCGTCATCTTTTGCTGTACAAGCAGTAACACTCAAATATTAGAACGAACTTTACGATTATCAGAATATATATAAGATGGCAAGCGCTGCTGATAACTCGAATTCTCATATCCCGCTTGCAGGAGTTGATTCGAAGGGTTGGTCGACAGACAAAGAAGCAACCGCAACGTGTTTCTGTGGTGCTGTACAATTATCATTCGTAAGTCCTGACTGCCATTCTCTACGTTATCCGCAACACAAGTAACACTTCCATGCAGCCAACATCTGGTCCGGGTTTAGTAAACACATTCGTCTGCAACTGTACCGACTGCCGCAAGATAACTGCGTCAATGTTCGCCTCCAACTTCACCATCCGCAACTCCCATCTCACGCACGTCCGCGGCCAATCTAATCTCAAAACCTTCCGCAATGAGACGACAATTGCTTCAGGAGATGCGATGACGAATTTCTTCTGCCAGACATGTGGGACGTTGCTTTATCGCGTGGGAGACGGATTCCCCGGGGTGAGTATCCTGAGGATAGGGACGGTGGATGATTTCAGCCTCCATGAGACGAAGTTAAAGCCGACTGTTGAGCAGTTTACTAAGGATAGGGTGGCGTGGTTGAAGCCCATAGAAGGGATCAAGCAATTTGAGGGGAGTGCTTTTCACACCCCTCGTCTGTAGGAGTGGAACGAGGCTCTGCATGGAGTGCTGAAGGATCTAGCCATAGATAAGTGTATGTGTAATATAAATTAGGGAACTTGTGTATGTACCGTTCTACTGACGGTCGGTATACTTGCTTGTAGGATAGAATGCCAATTTTGTGAATGTACAGTACAGTAGCTTGGCGCGTCAAAGATGAGTTGAGCTTTGCTAATTCGAATTGGTGAATATGACATTAAGTTGATCGTATTGCACATCACAGATTCACAGTCACGGACCAGATCATTCAAGCCACTAAGTGAATCCGAGTTCTTGATCCCCAACGCCCTTCGCCATATCGCCGTAGTTGGGCTTCCCAGCAAACTCCCGATTCTTGAACTCCACATTACCACGTAATACTCCAGTCGTGGCTGGCGGTCAATATTGCAGCAACGGGGAAGAAAGGGGTCAAGAGATACCGGCCCTTCAGTACGGAATGGCGGATTTGAAATATATTGCGACATGCTTGGTGGTCTTCCTCTCGTGGCACGCCTTCAAGACAATCATTGTGTACAAAAAGGAGCGCAAATATGCTCTACCGATCGTCGTTACACCATTTGAGCCTCTTCGCCATCCATTTCTGGCATTATTCATGACTCTTCTTTCCCCCATCGTTCGCCAACTTCTATACAATCTTGGAGAGTTTGTCGACTTTGATCGTTGGGACTATTGTTTCTGCTCAAGAAATCGGGTTCATCGACGATTAGGACCGATTTTTCTCATTGTCAATTCTTCAGATATCAAAGTTATGTTAGCAGATAGGCTAGCCTGTGAGCGAACGATCTCTCGTTGGAAGGACTTCCCTAAACCATATTTCATATACAAACACTTCGACATGTTTGGACCTGTGAGTATATCAGTATTTGGTCTCTCATTCTTTTCTATCATGCCGATATCTCCTCGATTAGATTCTATACTAAACTCGACCATTTCAACATGTCTCAATCTCTGTCAATTTAATATCGTAAATGCTAGTTTAACGATTTTCGCAGAATGTTGGTACTGCAAAAGGGGAGGATTGGCAACGGCAAAGGAAGATCATAGCTCCACCGTTCAATGAGAGAAATGTAAGCCTAGATTCAATTTCTCAACCATTCATGATCAGATCTGAGACAAATTTGACTAACTTGTCTGTAGAATCAACTAGTATGGTCGGAGTCTCTAGTTCAGACGACCAGTATGCTTGCCGTGATTGCCTCCAACTCATTCGCAGTAATAGCTATGGATTGGATATGTTCCGTGGTAGTCATAAATTCATGGTGTTCGTGAACACCATATGGTATTCGTCAATACCATGGAATCGTGACTACCATATGGTGTTGATGAACACCATGGTACGTACGTAACTCATGCCGTAACTCATACTGTAACTCATGCCGTAGGTCAATTTCATAGTTTTGTAGGTATATTTGGCATAGCCGAGCGATTAAATTAAAGAACATGCTAATAGTTAATATATTTATATTTATATTTATAGCCTTAGCTCGGGATCGACGGTTTTCGACCCTTGGGAGCAGTGAAACTATCCATATTTGTAACAACTAAATTGTATGAGAAAGCGATTATTTTAAGTATTAGCGATGTACTTAATTGTCTAGAGGCCTAAGCATATAATTAGTATATAAATTAATATAACACTATAGTGTTTATAAATACTATATAGTAGTCACGATTACCGTGGTATTCACGAATACTATATGGTATTCGTCAACACCATGATTCGCGACTACCACGGAACAGATACCGAATCGATTCAATCCTATGGCCACAATTAGCCTTGCGACGCGAGAGTATAAGCAATATCTAGTCGAGATGGTTGACAGCGAGCCTCTGAGCTTAGGACCGGATTCTCGCGAGCAGGACACACTTATCAGCGCTATGTTGAGGGCTGCAGATGTGAATAAGACTGGGAAACTGGGCAAGAATGTTCTAAGTAGTGATGAGATCATTGGAAACCTTTTTGCTTTCACTTTTACCGGTCACGACACATCTTCAAATACCATTCATCATGGCATAAAGCTTCTTGCTGCAGATGAGATCTGTTCCATGTTACTTATAAATTCTAGTGTTCATGAATACTATATAGTATTCGTAAGTAACATGTAGTGTTCGTGAATAATATGGCCTCACGAGTACTATATAGTACTTATGAGTAACACGGAACGTAGGTCCTCTAGTCGTAAAGTAATCAATTTTAATAATAATAATAATAATAATAATAATAATATAAGAAGGAGGTTACCGCTACTATAGAGCTAGCTTCTTAACAAGGCCTATTATCGGAATTAGATACCGACTACGAATTATGGTCAAGTGGAATTATAGGAAGTTGTAGAAGTTATAGAAATAACCTATAAGAGAAAGAGGCGTAAGATAGATAACCTTATAATTAATAGATTTGATAGGTTCGTTAAACCTGCCTCTAGGCTGCGTAGTAGATAATAGTTGATCAATTGATTATAATTATTACCCTCTATATTATTCTTTTAATTAATAGGAAGAGTTACGCTCCGTGTTACTCATGAGTACTATATGGTATTCATGAAGAGCGTGTCATTCACTAATACAACGTGTTACTCACGAATACTATATGGTATTCATGAACACTAGAATTCATGAGTAACACGGAATATGTCCGACAGTCTTGGCTGAAGGAAGAACTTCAAATGCTTATTGGTACACAAGCTGGCGAGGCATGGAATTCCAGTGAACTGTTCCCGCAAGTGAAGCGATGTCTTGCGGTCATGGTTAGTCTGCCCGGTCGTTGAAGGATCCCTTGTGTGAGACATTCTCTCCGTACTATGCTACAGCTTGAGACCTTGCATTTATTTAGGCCCGTCATATTTCTACCTCGACAGACAGGACAAGGTCCGTCGCTGTTATCCGTTAATGGAATTGACTATACTTTCCCGCCGGAGACTATCATCGTTGCCAACTTTCTAGAAATACACGCCGATCCCTTAGTCTGGGGCTCTGATTCCTTTGAATGACGGCCGGAGCGTTGGCTTAGGCACAAGGACGGTAACAACTCAACTCAAACTACTTAATAAGTTGAGTTGAGTTGAGTTGAGTAGTATAGTACCTTGAGTTGAGTTGAGTTGAGTTGAGTAGTAAAAATTAGGTTAAGTAGTTTGAGTAGTTTGAGTAGTACTATAAATAGTATATTATATTAGTAATTAAATATGTATTTACTAAGCGAGAGCCGGAGACCCTGTATTACTAAGCGAGCCCATCTCGCTTATCTAGATCTGAGTAATCTGATTAGCTTAAAATGACGTATGTGGCGCTACTTAAACTACTCAACTCAACTTAATCTACTTAATAAGTTGAGTTAAGTTGAGTTAAGTAGTAGATAAATTACCTTGAGTTGAGTTGAGTAGCACCTACTACTCAACTCAACTCAACTCATTTAATACACTGGGACGGTTTGGTCAGAATCGAAAATGAGGAACTCGTGCCACCGCCCCCAGGTTTTATACCCTGGGCCTTTGGTCCACGTGTTTATCCTAGAAGAACGTTTGCACAAGTGGAGTTTGTAGCTGTAATTGCAAGGCTCTTACTACAACATCGCGTGCATATTGAGCCCGTTTCCGGCGAGACAAAGGAGCAGACTATGGCGCGTGGCTACGATGCTGTACTATACTCCTCCGCTATCTTGTCCGTGAGCATTAGAAGTCCGGAGAAGATCAAGCTCTTTTGGGAGCAAAATCTATAAAACTATCTAGTTGACAAGCTAGCAAAATCATGGTCATTATCATGTATGTTAGCATTCTAGATACTGCACTGATTCCTGAACGGAATTGAAGTGTTGAACCACAACGCTCTGAGACTTTTCCCCGAAATAATCTATCTATAGACGACTTTCCGCAGCACGCGTCTCCAACAATTTCAGAGCATTTGTCCTCACTTCCCCCACAATGTCTGCGGCTTTCATTCCGTGATTGACAAGACCGACTCCAGCTCCAGCCCAGACAGCACTTCGACCACCCACACCATAGTCCATTCCGAGCTCTCCCTCAGCCTCTTTTGTCCTTTTTCTTAAGTCCTCAACGCTAACCCCATCTATAAAGTCGCGATAGCTCTTACTGACCACCGCTCTGCCATCATAACCATGAGGCCAGATGTTTGGACCCCTCAACTCGTCGAACACCTTGTCCCTGACGGTATACTGCCCTCCATCTTTTCCTTGCAAAACAGCTTGTCGATAATTATTGTCGGGTATTTTGATTTCCTCGGAAGCCAGAAACCGTGTTCCCATAACCACGCCTTTAGCACCTAGCATTAATGCAGCAGCCATACCTCTGCTCTCCACAATACCACCCGCCGCCACTATAGGAACATCCTGGAATCCATTCGTATCCATTGCATCCCTCATCTCGGGGACCAAACTCACAATTCCGGCACTCATCGCAAATCCGTGGCCACCAGCATCACTCCCTTGAGCCACAATCACATCAGGTCGGATAGAGTTCATAACTTCTAGGGCAGCAGCTACACTTCCAACTTGAATCCAAATCTTGCTCTCGCCCCGAGTGACCTGCCTGATTCTCTCAACCCACGTTCGGTAATCACCCAATTCCTTCGCAGCAAATAACCATACAGCCTTCGGTTTCCACTGCTCGAGCACTGGAAGAACTTTCTCCAAGTCCATCACGAACGGCAGGAATCCAATACCGAGTGGTAACGTCTTATCGGCATGGTGCTTGAAGTTGGTGGTCGATGAGAAGATAGAAGCTGCGATTTCTATGTCAGAAGCGAGGGAGTCAGGACCTGTGAACTTCATCGGTGAACCGATGAAGCCCAGGCCTCCGGCAAGTGAGACTGATGCTGCCAACTTGCCTCCTGCAAATCCGCTCATCGGAGCATTGATTATGAGAGGCGACTGTGTCCACGGGTACGATGTTGATAGTATCGACGCCATCTTGAGGGGTGTGAAGAGTTTTCGTTACTCTGGTAACTCTATCTAGTTGTGTGATTTTCAATCACGACCAAAACCTCCTTGAGTTTTGGGAGTATAATTCAAGTAGCTTTGAGTAGCATTTATGTCGTGGGCTCTTGACAAAAGTTCTTTCTCCGCGGTGCTGAATCGGAAAATATCTATTGCTACTGCTGATGTGAGATGCCCACTAAGCACATCATCGCCTTCGCGATCGCCATGTTGACTTCCACGCATTGAGTTGCGCAGTGGTGGACTGCATGGCACTATGAGGCAAGCGACCTCGGGAAGCACGTCTTTAGGGCTGAGAGGTCTCTCGCTAGCCATAGGGACGCCGGGAGTTTCATCGTCTCATGGTCTTTTGTATAATAGTAAAGTGTGTTTTGAAAAAAAAGAAGCAATTCAGATGTATTGCTCTCTAGGAGCTGAGTGTATGTTTTACAATACCTGAAATGGTATCGAGTGAAGGGCTGATACTCCGTACAGTACCTACAGTCCCTGGCCCCGAAATTGGCCCCCCCCCCTGAATTCTCCGATAAAATTTAACCTGTTCAAGTAGTCATTACTTGTTACTGACACCTAGATAGGCTTAACTTTCAGTGAACAAGGTACGGAGAATTCAGGGGGGGGGGCCAATTTCGGGGCCATAGACTGTACCCTACTCTTCTGTCTTTTCAATGCCAAGGCCGAGGGGGTCCCGCTTTTTTGCCCCTCATCGAAACAAGTTTTGCGGTGGGCCAAAAACGTGGCACATCTGGGGAGCTAAAGACGAAAGAAAAGTTATATCGACGTACGATGATATATTAGAGGCCTTTTACACCCCCTGAAATGTACGGATTTTATAATAATCGACAACTCTCTTACTAAAGTAGGGTTTACCTTCCGAGAATATTTGTCAAGGGTCCTTAGCGTTAAGGTACGATTCTCGAAATCGCACCTTAACGCTAATATTCGTAGGACCTATTATATCTCTATATTCTCGGTATATCTGTCTAAGAATCTCTACTATATCCTGACGATCACGGTAGGAACCTACGTCCTCAGGCTACTAAGGCCTTACTATAGAGCTAACGATAGAGCTAACGCCTTACGATAGAGAATATACTTGCAAAAGAACACTCTTAGTACTAGACTATCATTTACTTTATTAGGTAATTAGTGGTACGCCAGGTACCTCCCTTGAAATAATATTTCAGGGGGTGCAAAAAGACTCTATTCACTTAGATTCTAAGATGTACAATAATTTGTTTACTCTTTTGGCCTGAAGTATGTGCGAAAGACGATGGGACAACACATACTAGCCTGCCGCTTTCTCTGTACACTTTCTCTGTACAGTACAGTATATCGCGACCGCGTCGATTACACCCGCACCTGTCCTGTACTCCGTACCTAGCTCTGCAGATACTGTAACCTATACTTGCAGGGTCATCACCTTACCGTGGCAGCCCTTAAAACCATGAACAAGTACTGTACATGTTGCAGCTGATTCAAGTCGCGATTGAATGGATGTTGTGATTACCAGAATACTCGGCTTCCCTCTCCATGGTAGTGGCCATCAATCAATTGTGGCTGCCGTGGTACAGGGGTGAGAGCCAAGCGGTCATTTATCGGCGCATCGAAGCACTTACGAAGTACTTCGTAGAAGTACTTCTCGAAGTAAGAATTATCAACGACACCTCACACGTCGAGATCTGCAAGCACCCACACACATCCAAGACGCCCGCGATCAGAATTCTACGTCTAGAAGGCTTATCGTCGCTTATGCCAATTATTGTTATCAGGGACGCCCAAGCGTTGGATCTGTTGGACCCTACCCGGTATTCTTGGTTGCTTCTCTATACTTGTTCTTTTCCTTCTCTGCTTCAAGTTGCCCGATATCTGCTGATTTGATAGGCTTGTTGCGGTCTTGTGTTCCGCCACCTTTTGCTCTGTCTGGGTAACGGTCCGTCTATCGTGTGGCATAGATATCTTGGAGAGTTATGTTCAACCTTCTTGTATACATCTATGACCTCTCGTTGGTTGAGGTTGATCTTGGTTTCTGGGTGCAGGCACTTGGCGCTTGGCGCGTCTCTTGTGCACTTGGCCCTAATATCTGCCTTTCCGACTAAGTTCGCCTCCTCCAGTGAGGGCAACGATCCTATCCAGAAGCTTGGTAAACGTCTTTTGAGGGTGCGCCCGCCCCCGTCTATCCTTCTTGGCTTCAAAAGCACCTTCTGTTTTCGACTTTGGTCAATACCCTCTTCATATTGCTGGTAGCGTATTGGTGCGGCGTTGTCGCTGATAGGTCCCTTGGCTGTTACACCAAAGCTGCAAGAATTGACAGGTGAGCTCTTTTCCCTCGCGTTTGGCTCTACGTACAGCATCCACTTGCAGGGAGATTAGTCCAGATGATTTCACCCTGGTATCGTATCTGGGAACTTGGCCACACCTTTTCCGGTAGGTGATAAGAGTTGGGAACGGCTGCTAGAGAGGCAATGAAGGTATCAGGACTTTATCAAGCGGGGCAGGCACGCGACGGCCAGCAATATATATCAGAGCTGCTTTCCCCCAGCGATATTTGGTTAGGTAGTATCATTCTTCATCGCCATCATGAACGCCGCAAGCGACCTCGAGACTGTAGAGCTAGCCAAGGGACATGTTCCCAAGGTCCAATCGCCGACCGAGAACAGCCTCTCGGAGATCGACGAGTTTGAAAAGCCTACCGCGGAGGAAATGGACACACTTCGCAGAGTTTCTGGGCCCATTCCGTGGACCGCATACACCATTGCCTTCGTGGAATTGTGCGAGCGATTCTCCTACTATGGCACCACAGCAGTTTGTAAGTCTTTTGAGGAACTGATCGTGAACTCTCCTGACAATCTTCTAAGTTGTCAACTTCATCCAGCAACCTCTACCTGAAGGATCAAACACTGGTGCTGGTTTCTCTGGACAGTCTGGTGCATTGGATATGGGACAGCGCGCTTCGACTGGACTAACTACCTTCAACTCTTTTTGGGCATACATTGTGAGTTGTTTCTGTCAAGCTTCTAGCCAAGACGCAGATGGCGTCCCCGCCTTCAAGCCTTGTGGCGCCGTCCCAGCTTTTTCTCGGCGCATGTCTCACTCAACAAGCCTTGAGCCGTGTTTCTGACTTCCGCAGATGCCATTGCTTGGTGCCTATATGGCAGATCAATATTGGGGACGTTTCAAGACAATTCAGATCTCCTGTTTTATCGCAATCGTCGGACATATCATTCTCATTATCTCTGCTATTCCCCCGGTCATCGTCAATCCAACGGGCGCCATAACATGCTTCTCGATTGGTATTGTAATCATGGGAATAGGAGTTGGAGGTTTCAAATCAAACATCTCACCTCTGATTGCCGAGCAATGCAAGTTTCTCTGAGATATAGCTCCTTTAGTGATAGGACTAACAGTCAACAAGGTACCGAGACTACAATCCGAGTCAAGACAACCAAATCCGGGGAACGTGTGATTATGGACCCAGCTGTCACCGTCTCCCGTGTTTACCTCTACTTTTATCTCATGATCAACGTCGGCTCCCTCGTAGGTTCTATTGGTATGGTCTATGCAGAGAAATATGTTGGATTCTGGCTCTCATATCTACTTCCAACGCTCATGTTGTGTATGTACCTCAAACCCATCATTCCAAGATGACCCCTGCTAATGTTATATAAGGCTTGTGCCCAACCATTGTGCTCGTCTGCAAACCTAGATACAGGCTCTACTCACCAGAAGGTTCTGTCATAGCGAAAGCATGGAAGCTTTGGATGTTTGCACTTAAGCAAAGGTGGTCATGGAATCCGGTTACTTTCCGCAAGAACGTCAAAGCCCCTGGCTTCTGGGAAACCTCCATGCCATCTCATCTCGGTGCCAACAAGCCTGCCTGGATGACATTCGACGATGCTTGGGTTGATGAAGTCAGACGTGGCTTGATGGCGTGCAAAGTTTTCTTATGGTATCCTTTGTATTGGCTCGCCGTAAGTGTTTCTTGCATTTTATTATCGTCAAAAGACATGGCTAATAATGCATAGTATGGTCAAATGACGAACAACTTAACTTCGCAAGCAGCAACCATGAATCTCGGCGCCGTTCCCAATGACATTGTCAGTAACCTCAATCCGCTCTTCATCGTCCTCCTTATCCCAATCATGGACCAAGTCGTCTACCCTGGTTTGCGAAAGATGCACATTCAGTTCACCCCTATCAAAAGAATCGCGACCGGATTTTTCCTCGCCAGCATGGCCATGGTCAGCGCCGCAGTTACCCAGTACTATATTTACGAGATGCACCCTTGTGGTGATGGCCCCAACGCCTGCGATATCGATGGCGCTTATGCTGATATTACCGTTTGGGTTCAAATTGTGCCTTATGGATTGATCGGATTCTCAGAGATTATGGCATCTATCGTGTCACTCGAGTACGCGTTCACCAAAGCCCCAACAAACATGCGATCTTTCGTCCAAGCTGTTGCGCTCTTCATGAACGCTTTCTCGTCCGCTCTGGCACAAGCACTTGTGGGTCTCGCAGAAGATCCTCTCCTCATCTGGAATTACGGAGTCGTCGCTTGTCTCGCCGCTGCCGGTGGTGTGCTATTCTGGATCGACAACTACAAGTTAGATCGCGAGGAGGATGCTCTGAACCAGCTTCATCAGGGGAAATTTGTCGAGCCTGGTCGTCATGCAGCTGCCCTTGAGACTCAGGAGTCCAAGAGGGTATCAGACGTTGAGGCACAACCTCATGAGTTAGACGAGAAAAAGATTTGATACTGCCCAATCAAGAGTCAGAAGTATGTAATCGTTCTGTAGTATTGGAATTGCTACTGTTTCTTCATCAATATCTAATCAGACATAATATCAACTACGTGCAAGTTCCGTAGCAAAGTTCCACATGTATGTCCGGTGATACCCCACTCTGTAATCCCAACGCCAAGTCATGATAGAGATCTTGTAGCATGCTTCCTCAAAGAGTCTCGCTCATCTTATAATCTGCCCAAGAATCCATTCTTTCTTCCTTCTTGTTCATGCGCATAGCCTTGGCAATTGCGACAGATTTTGCATCCTTTTTCTTCGGGACCTGAATTCCTAGCGCTGCACCAACCATTCGGCGGACTACGACATCGCTTGTAGCTGGTCGTTCCCCTGCCAGATTCTTCGACTTATCTGCCTTTGAATCCTGTTCTTCCATTGCTTCTCCTTTTAGGTCCCATGATACGGACTTATTAGTCAAGGCCTTAGCTGCTTTCTTCTCTTCTGTCATGATGCAGGAAACTGTCGTAGCTTTTGAAGAGTCGATTGATGGTGACCCCTTTCCTGCAGCAGATGAGATGGTAGATCGCGGCGATGTAGTTGCGACTGGTGTGAGCGTGGATGGTGCTGTCGTAGGAACTGGATCTGGTCCGTAATAAGTTGCGAGAGTTGGGGAACTGGCTTGGCGAAACTTCTCCCACATGAAGTCTCGACCCTTCGACGGTGGTAGAACAAATTTCTGAGTTTCTGGTGTCGTAGTAGGTATAGTCGTGAAGGTGATGACTGGGACAGGGGTATTTGGGCTGTTGAGTCTGTCGGTTTTGGTAACAGGTAGCGTAGTCAAGGGCTTGCGGTGGATTGCGAGAGTCTTGCCAGCGTCACGAGCGAGTCTGCGCTGGTAACAGTCCCATCTTGGTGCCATTTTGTATGTGTTGGTGTCCTTTTTCAGTGGTAAAGGTTCTGTTTTGTAGTGATCGGTCTTGACCACTTCCAGATTGAGCGGAGCGGTAAACAAGGCTTCGAGACTCTGATGCCCTTTGATTTGTGGATGAGCGAAAGTGTGAAGGTGATGAATGTCCTACATGCGGGAGATGATTCAAAAGTTCATCCATGGAGCTAACGCTAGTGCCCCAGACGTTCGACAACGATTCAGCCGAACAAAGCAGAAGTGACGACCAACACGAAACACTGAAAACATAAACTGTAAAAATCTTCGAAATGCAGAGTATGAAGGTCTCCAAACTGGTGGATGATAAGGTAAACTCAATGTTGACGCCCGGATCGAAATTTAATGTTGTGTACGGACTGCATGTTGTCGAGACGGAGGGATGACATGAAATGGGTGCAGGAAATCTTCAACGCGATCGGACACGTGAAATCACGGTGACGAAATCGATGGCTGCTGACGACTGCTGTCCTTGTACTTTTTGCTTCAACAAATGATACAATATCCATTTCCGGTCCAAGTGACCAAAAGTGGAAGTGACGATAACGAAAGGTGAAATTCCCATCTCTATCGCTCTGAGTGCCAGTCTTGCCACTTTGTATGCTCAATTCGGAGTCACAATTCCCATTGAGAGCAGGACTTTGGACGAGATCTATGCTGCCGCACAGAGAGAAACGGGACCATGAGTTATTGCAAATGGCGGTGACAGTAAGTTGCACTTTATTCAGCGTCCCAATAATATAGTTGACGAATTGGAATAGCTGGGTGGCAAGGTAGGGAGAGAGCCCATTGGATATTTACAAAGCTTAGGATTTGTGGAGACGGATTTTGTAAATACCTTCACTTCTCAATAGACATAGTTGAGACTTCACTATCGAGACACGACCTCAACAAAGCCACGAATCAATAGACTACTTGATCCAGTGATCTCTTTGAGCAATGTAAGATGTACTTGAGTACTCAATTGCGCTACCTAGAGTGCACGAAATACTAATAGAAGTGTAAATTTGTTTGCCTATCCACAAATAGACTTCTCGAGTCCTACCATTCTAACTTGCCCCATAATATCCACCCTGTTCCCGAAACTTGGCAGCTCCAGGATCTGTCAATGAATCTTGTTGAATAGGCTGCGGAGTTTGGATCCGATCTGGAGGATGTTGACCACCTGCGATAAGGGGACGTTGCGGCAAAGGCCCTGTTGTTGGTGGGCGTGGAGGAGCAGGCCAAGCTGGTAGTCCTGGGAGTGGCTTGTTAGGATTTACTGGACCCTTTTCTGCTTTTTCGCGTGGGGGAGGGTCCCATGCGGGTTCACCGGGGAGTGGTTTGTTGACATTAGGTAGTGCCATTATTGACGTCAGTACTTATGCTTTTAGTGTTGGTTTGTGGTAAAATGCTGACTGTTATCGATAGTAGTGTAGATGTGATGTGAAATACGTAGAAACAATAGACCATGAGGAAGTTGTTATATAGACTCCCATGTAGGAATGTGAATAAGGAGAAATAGATTTATTCCCAAAATCGCAGCACGTGAGTGTACGAAGTCGAGCGTCTCTGATATGATTGTATTTGAGTTATCTGGAACTATACTACGTCTAGTGGCAGACCACCTTCACGTGTCTTACCATCCTATCTTCCATTGTAGTAGCCGCCTTGGGGACGAAATTTGGCAGCTCCAGGATCTGTGAGACTGCCCCCTCCTTGTGGCTTCGATTGTCCTGCTTTGTTTCCAGCTGATTTCCCTTGAGATGAGGATCCCTGAGGAAGTGGCCTGCTGTAATTTATCGGTGGTTTGGGAAGTGGTCTACTGTAGTTTGGTGTTTTCTTCTGGGTTGGCATTATTGCTACTAAAAATATTCTAGATTATGGTTGTGGTTGACGTTTACTCTCTCAAGTATTACTCGCTGTTAGTGTAGTGTAGATGCTGTTTGGAAGTTATGGAGTAGAAAGAGTCCAGGTCGTTCTTTTTATACATATCTACTAGCCAACAATGTGATTATAGAAGTAAGTTATTATTCTGAGAAGTGCGGTGATTGACCGGGAAATTTCCAGGTTCAGCACGTACTTGACATCAGTTATGGGACAAAGAGAAGTTTTTCTCGTGGGTTTGATTCACGAAAGTAAATCTAAGAGTCGCTCGACCTGTTCGAGCCTCTTCTTCTCTCGCTTAACACGTCGGCTGCCCATAGGGATGGTGCATGATACCAAATGGAAATATACAGAAAAAAAGTTGTCGTCTGTCTCTATTATGGTTAGAATAAGAAAAGATGTATCCAAATTATCATACCTGAGACTTGGTTTGACAAAACCTTTTCGTCGGCGCTCGACGCAGTTCTGTCACACAATCGAGATTATTCGCAAGTAAATACTTTTATGCCATTCAGTCGGACCCTTCACTTCATCTTCGAAGTCTTCTTTGTACTCGGAATGATCACTAGTAACATCTCTGCTCTCCACTGAATGCGCACAAACCCCTGTCGTCAACAGAGGTCACTTATCTCCTAGGCCAACAAATCTAGTATTAACTCTCTACGTGGAGATCCGTAGTAGTTCAGGCGTATAAAGTTACTGCAACTTCTTTATTATATCCAAGGTTTGAAATCACATTCGATCGGATCTCAATTCATCTCGATATGTCCCGACTTCAAATTCGCCTAGTATATTCTTGTCGCATCGACATCGGCCTCTAGCAAGAATCCCGTCACTCTGAGTTCTACTCTTAGCTCTTAGAAAATGGGGCCACGCGCGCACGTCAATAGTCAAACAGCTAGAAGTTGCAGCACTACAGGGTTGGACTGTAAACGAAGCCATGCTGTGTCTTAGCTCGCTGCGGACTGGTTATATCTAGGCATGGTATCAAACAAGGGGTACGACTTAGAAGAGAACACTGAAAAAGGTTTGCCTGGGATGACCGATTTGCATTTAACAATGAAATGGTGATAGACGAGATCGCAACATGATTCATTAGATTGCGAGGAATCTACATCTCGCCAATGTGGGCGGCCATTATCAGATTTAAGTTCTACTAACGAGCATTAAGCGATATAGTAGCAGGCGAGTCTATGGATGACTTATAGTGATATCAAACGGAGTAGAGACGCCTGACAGTCTAGAAGAGGCAGCTTCGATCAAGTTTGAAGAACTGGAAAAGAGACATAGATAACAGAAAAAGTTATAGTGCAATAACTTAAATTAAGAAGCACGGACATGAGATTTACCTATTGAAGTGGTTTGGTTTGTGTTTCACGAGGAAGGCCAGCAGTAACCCACCGCATATGGCTACGAAGGAGAAGTGGAAAGTTGTTATTGTTATTGTCTACGGCGGCGAGCACGGCCCCTTGTTGTGTCTTAGTCTGTATGGTTAATCCATTCTCTATTATTCAGGTGCTGTGATAAATGACCACTTGTTTAGTAATTTTTCAGATTACTAGATGCAATATTTTTCAAAAGGCTTTCGACGACTTTCTGTCCACCACAAGCTTCATCCAACGACGCGAGCGACCCCACGACCTGGAAGCCAAATGCAACGCCAAGCTTTCAGCACTGGTCTTCAGCAACGCCACAACTTCAGCCTCACAACATCAATCACGAATGATCATCTCAGCCCTAATTGTCCACAGTGAATGCACTACGACCGGAGGCTTGCAGGCGTAACGGCCTGGACTTAGAAACGTAATAGGTAAGATTGCAAATGGCAATACCGTGGCGTACGCACAGGGCAGAAGAAGAAGATAAGTGCTTATGATTCCACTTTTGCTTCGCCACATCCATTTCGTCGTTGAAGATCTGGTCTCTCTCTGCCACCCAATGTGTATGTTCTACCGCTGCTTCTGCTGAGAAGTCTCTGAAGGGCGAAGTCGCATTCACTGAGCAAGACACTTGACTGCCGACTCGTCCACGTTCAACCCACTCGATCAACGCAATGGGTTTTTGGAACAAGAAGAAGAAGGCTCCGAAAGTCTCAGTCATTGGTGTTGAGCCCTTGCGCGGTACACAATCGCATGATCCAACGTACTCGCTCCCAGAATATGAAAGGAAAGACTTGGTAGGTTGCAGGAAACTTAATGGCAGACCCCGAGATAACAAGCCACTCAGCTAATTGACTTGACCATAGGCTTTTAAGAAACTCATTCGACTCCTTCGATTCATATCCCGATCCATCTCACTCGTCCTCAATGCGATTATGATGGGCACGATGTCGTTCTCCCTCGCGAAATACTTTACAACCAAGAATAGCAAAGCGGGGGACCAACCAGCTTGGAATCTCAACACGACCTTGTGGCCGTCAATCATGGTCCTCGCGGTTGCAGCCATAACTTTCCTCCTCAACTTAGGGACGATCATATCCTATTGTCGTGGCAGCGTGAAAAGTGCAAACAAAATCAGCAATGCAGCAAGCTACGTGGGATATGCGTGGATGGTAGCACATCTTGCTGCATGGATAGCTGTAGCAGGCGTCTATCGAGTTGCAAGAACAGGAGATGATTTGTGGGGATATACATGCAGCGAGAAAGCGGATGCTCTCCAAGAGAAAGTATCGAGCTTCTTAGACTTCGGAAAGTTGTGTACTATCCAGGTATGTGTATTTCTCCTCGATAGCTATGGAAGTGGTATTAAATAGCCTAGGGAAACACCTGGTTCATAACCATCATTGAAGCGACGGTGTATTTCCTAAGTTTCGTCGTTACAATTCTCATGGTCCGTCGGGCATCGCATAAGAAGAAACTCGGTAAAATTCGTGAGAGCTTGTCGATGGAAGCCGGATTTGCAAGAGGGCATGTGCAGGGCGACACGCAGGACCTTGACGTGGGAGGCTTCAAACCGATTCATGGTAAGAAATATATGCCTCTCAGCGGATAATCACTGCAACTATACAACTTTATTCCAAATATGATCCATTCAATCGCAATTGGTAGCCAAACATTCCGGCCAAATCCATCCTGGGCAGAAATCCGACCCTAGTAGATACCCGGGATTAGCTTCCACTTTACCTGTTGCTTATATGCTTTCCAATCCTCTCCATACTAATTGACCAATCAGAATTTGCTCTCTAGGCTCGTGGGAAGAGTACTCACTCGTTTGCTGCAGTAATCGTCTAGCTCGGGTACACCTCTAGTCGCAAAGTCCCTCCCAAAGAACAAAGCAACAATAGCACCTGGAATCCAGCCCCCACAAGCCAAAGCGTAACCTACAAAACTACGTCAGCAGCCCGGGCCCGGACTTCTTCGAACGACAAGCGAAAAAGTAGAGGACTAGGAGATCTGAAAGACTCCACGGGGGAAAGAGTTATACTTACTAGATCTCATGACAGTATACGCGCCATAATTGATATGTCTCGCCACCCCAAACAACCCCCCCGTATATGGTTTTCCTTTGTTCTTGGGATCCTGCTTAAAGATCTTCCGCTGGACTTCAGAAGTCACTTCAACCAGAGTGCCTAAAGTATACGTCGCCGCGAATAACAGGAACAACGCCGACGGCTCTGTAGGATTCTCCCAGAACGAAGCCCCGGTCAAGTAATGCGACGCAGCCGTAAGCGAGAGTATCGAGCTCGCAGAATTGAATACAGTATTAAATGCCGGAATTATAAACGCATTTCCTAACGGCATAGCTTCGTTGGATATGCTCGTCACCCAGAAGATTTGTTTCAGCTCTGTCCCGGCTGACATGCCTAGTATGAGGAGGGGCTTGAAGGGCAGCCCGAAAGCGACAGCCGTTGGGGCGGGTGTTGCGAAGGAGGAGATATGAGGAATCCCAACGGTGTCGAGGAGAGGGGAGGCGAGGTGTTTGGCGAGGATGCTATATTGGATAAAGACGTCTGCGATGCGGAGACCGATGAATACCGCCGTTCCGAGTGGAGAAGGATGTTTGACCTCATCGCCTCGTGGAAGCATGCGCTTCTGTTTAGGATTATCTGCCATGTTCTGCCACCGATGGGAAGTCTATTAGATCTGAAGATGTTAGAAGTAGGGTGTAGGATCTATTTACACATGTAGAATGTCGTTGCAACTTTCCTCGTTAGGATGTGCAGGGATGGGTTTGAGCTCTCTACTTGACACGGGCTTTAGTCTATTTACGAGTTGATTCGGCCGAAGACTAGTGGTAGCATTTCCAAGCTTTGTTTGGACTTCCCCAATTTATGCTTCCAGGTTGTGGTAGTTATGAAGAATGTCTCCCCATTGGCCAATCGCTGTAGGACGGGAAAGAGAATGCGGGGTCGCTTAATGGAGACTTTTGGAAACTATTTCGATGTAACCACTGAAATATGCTTTGGTAATGGCGACGAAGTCAGATTGCCATCTGCGTTGGTTTTCTCGTTCAGCCTCATGGTAATGGTCTTTGCTCAGCATTGTCAGCTGTCACCAACTTCGGAGAAAGTGCTGTCGTATAACTTGAAAGATTTCAGGTCAGGAAAGTGGGTTAATCCCGCGACTAAGTGGTTTCCCAAATGGGATGGTGAGCCGAAATACCAACAACAGCTAGCCATACCCAAAGCCGTTTTCTTCTTCGCTAGAATTTACCCAAGAGACAGCCTCCTTTTACTTTCTCACCCTGAGTCCAAAAAAATTACAGAGTATCGATGCATCGTACGCGACCTGCTATGGCCCGCTAATTGTGAGTTTGCGGCTACTTTCATCACCGCTTAATTAGAGGTGACCACTGATACCAGGCTCAATCTCTTCCAATTTCTTGAGGATTTCATTCCACATCTTCTTTTGGGCTTGCTTTCCTTCATCACTGGCAACCCATCCGGTGAGTCTGTTCCTACGCCAATGTTAGATTCATAACATCATGCTTTCAGGCTCCAAACACGATTACCTCGTAACATCACAATTGGTGAAATGCTTGCCATGACTTTCTTCACCACAACTCACGCCATGTACAAGCGCTCGGCTAGCTTCTTCACTAGTCCTTGCCATCAACCACATAAATATTGCTAGGAAGATGGTAATTATTCCGGTGGCATTTCTAGTAAGCGACGTGTAAGCCAGTCCGGGATTAACCGAGTTGATAGTTATGAATGGTTTAGTCTCAGACAATTGAGAGGCGATACCTTGTACGGAAAATATCTGAAGAACTTTCGTGATGCCATATCTACTGGATGTTAATTCTCTAGTCGAATATACTAGGAACCACCTGGAGCACGACTTACCGGGTGGACATGTTGGCCATACTCTCGTTATTGAGGTATGCCAGGGTGTCTGGCTCCTTCCATTCGTGTAACTTGACATAGGGATAGATATTAGATCCAACAACTGTGATAACAGGGACAACATTGTAAGTTATGACTGATTTTCGCAGGATTGGTAATAAAAGAAGGACGAGAAGAAATGTGCCAAGCACGTTGATAGCGATCGAGCTTTCACTTCCTTCCATGACCTCAAATGTGGTGGCAGCGACGCTCGCGTTCATAATAACAGCGTCGATGCGCTGATCGGAGGCAGCGAGTTTGGTTGCGAATGCCTTGACAGATGCATAATTCCCCAAGTCTATCGCCCAGACCTCAAGAATTCCAGTCCTGTCCGTGCCATTTTCTATGTCGAGTTTTGCCTTTTCGCCTTTCTCAACGGATCGGACTCCCATGATGACTTTTGAAGCGCCAAGGCGTACAAAGTGTTGACAAGCATCTTTGCCTAATCCTGTGTTTGACCCAATCACAACGATGGTCTTGTTGCTGTAATCTTGCCTTGGATATGGAAGCTGTTCACCTTGCTCGCCAAATACCAAGGCTTTAATTGAACTCATTTGTCGGTACAAAGTGCAGATAAACTATAGAGCAAATGTGGATTCAGTCTTGTTTCTGCTATTGACAGATATGAAAGCTGGTCAGGATGGGAGAGCGCATGCCCACCGCGGTTGTGATATTATTGTCATTTTACGATCAGGTCGATGAACCGAACACGTCCTCCAGATTCGGTAATCCGCACATCACTATCCTCCACATGCCCATCATGTACATCACTATCACGAACTCTGGACCGCGCCTGCTACTCGCATCTGGCATTGTCCAAGCGATAGACAGCGGACTCCTTCCATGCCTTAGGCAACATGGATAGCAACGGGTACTCTTAGAAAAGCTCGACTTGGCTTAGAGCTCCCTTGAGAGCCACGAAGGTACGAAAGTCTTGTACGGCTCTTTCATGATCTGTGGCATTAAAAAGACAGAGACGGTTGGAACATATTGATATTGGAGGTACTTACAGTGTGAGATAGAAAAGAGCTCCCAAGAAGCTAGATACCTTAGTTCCTTGTTGGTTAGCACTAGTGTAGTGGACTCCTTTCCAAGCTCGAGCCAGCTCGCCAATGAGGCAGCAGTCCGCGGATAAGGCAGCAGCTAAGATGCACGTGATAGTCCTCCGGCCAATCCATGACCTTTCCAACCTAGAGTCCATGCTGCCCAGACACTCACATTCAGAAACTCATGTGTTCGGGCGTAAGATGGAACAAAGCATCCCCGCGGGTTTAAATGCTTCGTTCGGTGCGAAGCAACAACAAAGGAAGGCCGGCAGGAATATTCGAGCTCCCTTGTCGTGCGGACCTTGCCGGACTCGCAAGTAACGATCTCGCCTATTCCTTTGACCCCTTTTATCCCTCTTTCCCGCGGGTTTTACTGATAGCCGTGCGCAGGTTGAAGTGCAATCGTGAGGACCCATGCCAAAATTGTAGTGTCAGGAAAGAGCCTCAATCATGTCTGTACGCTGGAGGCCGAAGCGTCAAAAATGTAGCTCCGCCTGCTGCATCGGCCCGTCCATCGCATGCTGAGAGCATGCAGCAGCGAATTGACAGATTGGAGAATCTCGTCAAGAGCATTGCCTCTCAGAGCCAGAATCAGGACCCCCAATTAGCCTCTTCAGATGGCACTAGTAATATCACACTACAAGTTTCAGATGGGTCCAGAGCAGCTAAGAACAGTCGCGACTCTCTAGTTGAAGAGATAGGTCATGGTGTAGGGATATTGAACGTCAATCAAGATCAAACACAGTATCGAGGAACTGCTTACTGGGCAGACGTTTTCCAAGAAGTGAGTACAGGCAATGCGCGTCGACTTCATCTCATCCCAGCTAAAGTTGGCTTTAGCTGAATGAGCTCAAAACCGTATGGGGCCAAGTCCAGCAGGAGAGTGATCTCAGTATCTTGTCAAATCTACATACATCTTTTGCAGGGCCAGTTGGGATAGGACCTCCAATGCTGCTGAGGCAGTTCAAGCCAGCATCGTTCGAGGAGATTCTTGCAACTTTACCTGCCAAACCAGTAGTTGACAATCTCATGGCGAGATTTTTTGATACTGCAGAGTCTCCGGTACCGACATTCCGTAAGATAGACGATTTTCTTAACCGAGAAAGCTTTTCGGGATATGTTTGCTGACATAACCATTAGAGATTCTTCATCAACCTACATTCATGGAACAGGTAAGTTCTCAACGATATCTTCCGAAAAAGCTAGAGCGAGCTTAGCTTTGTTCCGTAACCTATATGCGATAGTTATTCACTGCTAATCGTATCCAGTATGAGGCATTTTACGCCAATCCACATCAAACCAAGATAACTTGGATTGGTCTCTTATTCAGTCTGCTTAGCGTGGTCATGCTCTCATATCATCTCATCGACGATGAACCTCCTGAATTTGAAGGTGTTTCTGAGCGTCTTTTCGAATTATATCGTCTGAGGACTGCTCAGTGTCTGACCTTAGGAGATATGACCAAATGTGCACCTTACACATTGGAGACGTTGCTATTCCACGGAATGGGTGAGCAAGCGCGCAGATGTGATACCGGCACTGGTGTTTGGATCATCTGGGGACTCATAACCAGAATTGCTCTACAGATGGGATACCACAGGTTAGCCAATTCTGCCAAAATTTGGCACCCACTCATGCTAATGCTAATAGGGATCCTGGGCAATACCCTAACATTTCTCTTCTCCAGGGAGAGTTAAGACGACGTATCTGGTTCTTTGTTTTACGCCTCGATACTGTCTTCTCGTTCCAAGTAGGCCTTCCTAGTATGATACGAACGGATACCTATGACACACAAAGGCCGAGAAACCTTTTCGACTGGGAATTAAGCGAGACACTCACGGAACTTCCCCCATCCAGGCCGAATACTGATATTACGCCTATAACTTTTCTTCTGTCCAAAGACGACATACTTCACGTTATTGGAGGTATCGTAGACCTCCTCAGCTCCCTCGAACCTTACTCCTACGATAAAGTTCTCCGCCTCGATGCCGACCTCTCACGTGTTCAATCAGCTATCCCACCACACTATCGCATGCGACCATTGGGCGAGCAATTACGCGATCCTATATCACTCATAGGTCGAAGGCTCCAACTCGAAATGTTGTTCCACCAAGGCATGTGCGTATTACATCGCAAGTTTATGGCCCAAGGTAGACTCGACGGCCGCTTTGAACCATCTCGCAAGCGTTGCATCCGTTCTGCCATGGCCCTTCTCTCTATCCAAGAACTCTTATATCAAGAAGCCCAAGGGTCTGCAGACAAGATCATAAGTTTCAAACGGCATTGGTATCGTTTTTCATTCACGAGTCAAGATTTCATCCTCTCGGCGATGATACTATGTCTAGACCTCCGACATCGA
This sequence comes from Chaetoscypha palmicola, assembly GCA_003988945.1. Taxonomy (NCBI): domain Eukaryota; kingdom Fungi; phylum Ascomycota; class Leotiomycetes; order Helotiales; family Helotiaceae; genus Chaetoscypha; species Chaetoscypha palmicola. The sequence continues at coordinate 47,050 of QYAH01000028.1, read as the reverse complement.
AAAGTCGCACAAGCTACCAACGGGAAGCCGCTGCCTGCAACTGATTATAATGACGAGGCTATCACAGTTGCGCTCCAGAGGGCATTTGAGATATGGAATGCGGGCCAGAAAAGGGTGTCAGATGCTCAAAAGGTATACAGGGTGTTGGCTCACATGCTAGAAATGTTAGGCATACCTCGCGATCCAGCAACATTACAAAAGCCAGGCACAAGTACAAGTCAACCACCTTCGGAACCCAGCCAGCCGAGTATGACTAGTTTCATTGCCAGTGAAGAGGAAGTACCTCTAGATACTATGAATATTGATTGGGTGAGCATCTTCCGACTGTGCCGCGTGTTTCTGCTGTTGCTGACTTTGAGTAGGCAACCTGGGATTCTTTTATTGAGGGAACTAGTTTCGATGATGCTTTTGGGTCGATGCTCACGCCACCAACTACTGATTCTGCGACGACGGACATGGGGATACACACCGGTGGCTTTCAGTTCGATATTGGGGATATCAACTACGAGTAATCCGAACCTTTCCTCTAGGAAATCATCTGCTTATTTAACGGGGCTCACTATATTGTTTGAAAACTTTTGATACCGCGGTACCACATGTTTATGAACGTGGGTGGATGGTAGACTGTCACATAATTTGGCGATATTTATGGCGTTGCAGAATAGAGATGCATGCTATATAGTTTATAATATTGCACTCCCAGACTACCTTTCGAAATTTGGTTGTAGACTTACTCCCAATAGAATAGCACCCCAGGTAGAAATATCTGCTCACATATTGGTCGTACAGAAGATGCTTCCACCGACCTACTACAGCCATAGAATTCTCACTGGTGTTACAGATGTAAGAGCAACAGTATATTTGTGTAGCTCTCATTAGTAACAATGTCTTCTATTCTGATAGTCTCATCCTGACACCCACTTCAATTTCCATGCACTACTTGTCCACTCGATTGACATTGAGAACACAAGCTATGCCGTCAAGACACGGCCACAAAGAGTTCCGTAACATTTTCTATGTCTGTCGACCCACTCCAAGACATGGATGGCTCTGTCGCGAATATCTTCTTCATCCCTAGGTTTCTGTGACAACGCTCCCGCCCAAGCTTTGATGAGGCCACCAAGTTCGGCGTGTGGGCGTGTAACGGTTCCATATCTATCATCGACCTCCGGAACCTCTTCTTTGTCGGCTTCCAAAAAAGACCGAGACGTAATAAGAGGACTTTTAGACGTAGCGCTCTTAATCGTGTGCTCTGTGGCATCTTTTTAGATGCGTGTCAGCTCTCTCTTCTTCTAGTTGTGCTGACACTTCTAAGTGAACGACCAATAGGTTCTCATGACGTATCAAGTGTGTGGCAGGACGACGGTTATGAGACCTCATGTATGGGTAAGGGAACAATGGGGAAAGAAGCTTACTCTGCATTTTCTGACTCTCCCTCAAATACCGCTGAGATGCCGTTTTCCACTCTTTCAGTACTTGCTCCTCGGGCGGTACCTTGTCACCATCGTACCAAGACATCCATCTAGACCTGTCATCATATTCGTCCAAGAAGGAGAGAAGATTTGGGAAGTCTTCACGTGCGGTGGAAGGAAAGTAACCTAGTTCCCACCAGCCGAGCGTGGCAGTGGTCATTCCACAGTCCTGTATTTCGTCCATATGAATAACCCGGTGAAGTAACTGGGTGGCTCTCATTCTGTCGTCAACCTTGCGATTGACAATGATAACCTTCCTTAGCTGCAGATAATCAAAGATTATTTCTCTGCAGAATTTCTCAAGAGGCGGGATGCACTTCCGACGAAATCTGCGTCGAGCCTGTGCTGGTTGCGAAACTTTCACTAGGAGACACTGTATCAGCATTTACACGGCTAAAGATTGTTGTTGGCAGTGGTGTCGGCTGCTTTGATCATGAAGAAATTGGAGGAATTTGGTCTCTAAGTGAGCTCATCTGTATTGCCATGATCGATACTGTGGGCTTACAGTGGGAATGAAATCTTACCTTGTTCGATATCTGACTCATCAGATACCATCTCAGCCTGGAGACCTAAAACGAAAGTTTCCATGTAGAAGCTGAGATTTGGGACCGACTCCGAGGTCCATCTAGCGTATTTGAATTCGGGGCCGCATACCAGTTTGAATGTCACAAGTTTCCCAAGGTAGAATCGACTGTCATGTGCTGGATATCCAGACATGTGTCGTGGCTTCGCCGAGCCAGGCATATTCCAATGGTAGTAGAGGCTCCCAATTTCTCTGGTGTTGACAGGGCTCTTGATTCGAGAAAGTTGGTGCTGATATTCGCTTATTGTTTTAGCGATCCCTTGTCCGAAATTGATTATTTCGGAGATGATATTCAAGTCCTTCTCCTTTCTCGCGCGACCTTTTCTCTGGGGTTTCTCGAAGGGAAGCCCCACCTTTCTTGCCTTATGTGTGTTCTTTTTCTCTTCTTTTGCAACAGGTTCTGCATCTGCATCTGTAGTCTAGGTATACAAGATCAGTGCTTTGTAAACAACATGTTGCGCGGCAGAAAAGCACTCAATTCTCTCACTAGTCGATCAAAATCACTTAGTCCCGGTGGATACTTACTTCTTGGCTTCCCAGAATTGTTCCCTGCGGATTAATACTCAACCCACTATATATCACATCTGGCGTGTACTCCATCAGAACCCACTCCATTTCAAGAGAATTAGCCGAAGAAGAATCGAACGCGTAGACTCTTGGCACAGGTATGGTCGTATTCTCACGGATATACATCATGGTCGCCACCTCGCTCTGTGTCTTATACCAAGGATCTAGCGGTCGCCGGACGGAGAAGACGCACTTGAAATTCTCTTCAATGGAAGGAAAATTGACGAGAAATGTGACCTCCTCAAATCCTTCTTTGAATAACTCGAAATGAAGGTGCTTGGAGTTAGCGAATTGGGGAAACTCATATCGGAGGCCTTTTCGTATTTCCCGTTCGATCTTTTTGTAATCAAGTTCAAACGTGAAAAGACGTTGTTTCGCATTTATCGACCACTCGACATCTTCCTCCTTCCACGTCGTTTGGAATTCAGCGGAATCGATAGCTCTTTCCTTGTCGTAGTCAAGGTTTCCTCTTTTCGAATTGTCAATTATTTGCTCTTCGTCGGAGTCGGATCTCTTCTTATTTTTGTGACCCTTAGAGTACACCTCAGAATCTACGTCTTGTTCTTGCTCTCCATCGGATCCATTTCTTAGACGCCAAATTCTATTCCGTTCCTTGTCCACCTCTGCTTGGCTTGGAGGATGACTCGAGGACATACAAATCGGCAGCAGTTTGATTGAGGGGGTGTTTTCGAGGGGAAAGTCTTCGCTGACGCTGAAAACATTTCGCCCGACCTTGCTACCTTTCGGCGGAGAAATTGATTGAGGATTGGCAGTACATTCCGAAACTCTGGAAACTTTGCAGACAACATTTTTTAGGGAACAATCATCGTCACTGAACTCTGGTGTGGGCAGATCGTTGATTCCGGAAGACATACCGAAGCAGAGGGTGATAATAGAAGCTGTTCCTAGAAAGAATCAGCTCAGAAATAGCAGAGGTAGGCTTTGTTTGAAAGAACTTATTATAGGATCCAAGGTATTATCGTGATAATTTGCGATGCACCAAAAAGGAATTGGAAGCGATGTATAGTAAGTGTCTGATGTGGCAAGTTTAAGGAGCTTCTGCTGTAAACTACTATTGACAAGTTGGCCAAACACTAAGTAGCCCAGTAACGGAAAGGTTGAGGACTGACGATCGCTCCTGCCACTTAGTGAACCTCAACCTTTCAGATGCAAGATAAACTCTGGGACTACATTCCTGCCCAACCATTGACCTTCCGTCCATTAGGCTCTCTTCTATGGTGCCAGGAGTAGCTTCCGAAACCGTCTGAACGGATTTAAGAGGATAAAGAAGAAATTTGGCTCTGGAACGGCAACAAAATACACCTGTCAAGTGATGGTAATAGTGCGTCGTCATCCTAATGCTACTCCAGTAACTTGTATTGCTACTATATGATGTATCTTGTCGTGATTATCAAGAGCTCCTTTGAGATAGATAATGTGGGGTATTAGCTCACCAGTCCTTGATCGACACTCAGTTGGAGGAGGGTATTATACATGGCAACCCTCGAAGTGGCCAAGCACCGGCCTAGAAGAGATGAGAATACTCATTGAAGGAGATGAACAATTGCTAGACTGCATCGAGAGATTCTCCTGACATCGATAACTTGACGATGAGTTAGAAGAGGAAATGGTACAGTTGAAGACGAGGGGGTGTGTGACGTTCATCCAGATCTGATATCCAGTCTTCTGGCACCCGTCACCCCGGCGTTGAGCAGCTGAAAGCTCAGAGATCTCCGACCAAGTACATGTAAGATTTGAAATCGATAGAGCATTCTCGGGAGGTCTACAAATTTTTCTTTCCCCAAAACTCCGCCCTATGCAATGCCATGTTCTATCCTAATCCCAATCATCGTCATCGTCCTCGACTTGTGCTTTCTTGTTGCCCCTAATTCCTCCCTTCTCTCTCTTCTCTTCTTCTAAATCTTCGGCATCCTTTCTCCTCTTCGTGACTCTCATATCATTATCCTTGATTGCCCCTATTTCGATTAATAGTTTGTCGATTGCCGCCATACCAATTCTGACCCCTCCAAGCGTCATCAGTGTCACCACCTGTTTCACAATGTCTCCATTATTGTATACCAAGATTGTTGGACAATTCCTATCTGGATACCCCTCAATTGCCATATCTCCTCTGATCTGGCAGAACTTAATCTCTCCAAATTCCGTTGCTGCTTGTCTCCATAGCTCTGTCAAGACTCTGCTTTCGACATTTGTACCCAGACCACTTGTCAAGTTCACCAATACTGGTCCGCTCGCACTGGCATCTGTAACTTCGCGAGAGTAATCTGGTTTCGATAGCGGGTACACGGTTCCATGGACAGCTTTCTTGGTAAGGGAAGCAAGCTCTTGAACTCGCTGTTGTCTGTACTTTTCAAGGAAATTCTCATCCTCTAGGTCTTCCAATTCATCCAGCTCATCAAGATCTTTGCCTTCTAATCTGTTCTCATGGGCAAGCCGTCGACCTTCGAGAATCGCTTCTTCAATAAGTGGTGTTGGAGAGGGTGGCTTTTCTGGGATTACGCCGTGCTTTCGGAGAATATCGTTCCTATATTCTTGTGAATACAAATCACTGGTTGATATAATAGGGAAATATACCATTCAGTGTCTGCGTTCGGATCATCTATTGGGACGTTTATTCGTTCATCCATAGGAGCCGCCATGGTGAAGAGTAGTTGGAATTGTCGCAAACATCTTCGTCCCAGAAAGTTGCCTTGACATCCCACCAGCTACGCAACCCCTCGACAGGCATGGCAGCACGGCGCACTGACACAGGCCTCCGGCGCTTTTGGCGAACGTCTTCCACGACACGTGACCCACAGTCCACCCGCGAAATTCATTTTGAGTCGCTAAGCTAGTTTGGATATTTGCCCCATCGAGTCGTCCCCTCTTTGAATCTTCTCACTTTCAGCAACGACAACGACTGACACTCGCCATCTACGTCCCCAACAATCGCGTAATCGACGAAAGACCCGTCAGTCACATCGAAACGATACATAAATCAATCACAAACAGTCAATATGGTAAGGAATTCCTCTTTGCCCCTCGAATCGATTACGCCATGCGGTGAAGGACATTTGGCACACGATGGCACACGACTGGCGCACCAAAGCTTTCAGAGTGGCGGAACCTCGACAGAAAAGCAGGCGGTGGATCATCGAGAATATCAAGGGAATACGCAGGGCGATGCAGAGGCGGAAATGGATCGATTGAGGATTTTGAAGATTTTGAAGAAATACGCTAACGAGGTGCTGCCTGCATAGGTTCTCGCAGTTGACCTTCTCAACCCAACGCCAGCGGCGGAGGCTCGCAAGCACAAGCTCAAGGTACGCATCAGATAACCAGCCCGACTCTTTCGAGTTGAACTAGGAACAGTCGTACTGACATTTGTCGCCTACAGAACCTCGTCCCAGCTCCTCGATCCTTCTTCATGGACGTCAAGTGTCCCGGATGCTTCACTATCACCACCGTATTCTCCCATGCACAAACCGTCGTCATCTGCGCTGGATGCTCAACTGTTCTCTGCCAACCTACCGGTGGAAAGGCACGTTTGACCGAGGGCTGCTCGTTCCGAAGAAAGTAGACTTTTCGTCTGTCTACTTTCTTTGCCTCGTTCTGGTTATGCATTCACGTCTCGACATGAGGGTTTAGATTCTTCTTTGCGCATACATTTGACGGATAGAAGATGGACATCACCCAAAAACCTCGCAGCAAAATTAAGGGCGTTTGGGACATCCGGATATCTTGCATCAAATTCTTTCCTTTTCGCGTGTATCCCGGAGGTGGGGGGTGTGTCAATATGCGAATATAACTTGCATGGGAAGGGCAGAGGGCGAAACTCCACATCAGTGTTTTGGTTCGATTCGCCTCGGTGGATCCATCTTTGATGCGAGGACGTGGTGCGCTTGTTCGAGGATTGCTACATACCCATTGCAGTGGTTGATATTGGGCATTGTGCATTACGAAAATAAGATCTCCACAAAACTTGAGTCTCTTTACTGGAATGTGAAGTGACTTTGTATGGATATTTGATGGATAGATGAACTCAGCAAATGCTATTAAGAACGCTTTGAAATAGCCAACCGACCAAATTGACTGCGGCCCACCCATGGATGTTTTTAGGTCCTGGACACATAGAAAGTTAGGACATTTAGCTAACATGGATGGTATACTCCAAGAACTTTAAAAGACGTCCTACGATACGCCTTGGCAGCGCTCTGCTTCGTGGCCCGTTTTTGCATCGACGGAACGCCTTAGCACATGCTATGGTTTTGGAACTCATAATACATCAAACATGAGCCTTCTCGACAAGTTGAAAATCAATTGACTTATCATTACTGGCAAATTGCTTCTCCACTGCCCCTTCAATTGCAACAGCCCCTTTACCTGTTACTGACCCTGAAATCCAATCGGCTACGTAGAAGTGTACCCACCAGGTGTATCGTAAGAGAATATATTTATATTAGTCATATATAATACCTTGTAATAATCATTTCAAGTGCAGAGGAGACTATTTGTAGTGTTCATAGACTTTATACCATATCTTCATCATTCTCTAATCAACCTACAAATTACCTACTAAACATCGATATGTAATATAATCCGTGGACTCTTGTATGAAAACGAGCTTAAGAAGTGATAATCTATATCAAAGCGTGTTAGTTAGACTATGACAAGCGTGGAATATTCTTCTCTTGATAGTGAGATGTATGAAAGTAGATGTATAGTAAGGCCTTTAGCAAGTAGTACACACTAGCCTATTAATCCGAGTGCACTCACACGATATTCTCCCTGGCAGTGCTCTAATTAATACGATATTTGGAGAAATGCCATATAGTGATGGTGGAATATAGCATGATGAAATGACCACTTTGAGATCAATAATCTCTGCGTAGTGGCCGGGTTGGAAATCATTTACATGGAATGCTCATCAAAGTGGTTTCGCATTCACTCATGTGAGAGGAGTTGCTCGCCCGGTGGACGAAGAAACTGGTAGGCTAGTGTGTATTGTCCGATCGTCTTTCGCACAATGAAGCATATTGTGCTAGACGATAAGAGTCAATAGACTATAGTGTGCCTTAGAGCTAAGTAAAATAATATCAATATGCACTAAACATGTGAAGTAAACGTGTAGTCAGTCTCTTTAAGCTCCCAGGTGTGACACTTTTTATATCCGCCGGGAGCCACTTGACGCGAAAGTCCCACGCTGCTTGATGTACAGTAATAACTCACATGAGTAATTGAATGAGTAAGAGCCCCCTTCTAACCAATGCTACCCTGCCCTACCCTCTCGAAACTCCCACTCTACCCCCCCTATCTAACGTACACCCCCTTCCACTCTTAAAATCACACTTGATGTACAGTACACATGCCCCTCCCGGTTGGCATCTCCTTAGGGATGAAACTCGGAACACGCCCCTTCCCTTCCCCACAAACTCGCTTACAACTACCCTCTCGACCCCCTGACGGCCAGACGTATGCAGACTGGTATTTGACTGCAGTGCAGTGGGCTACAGAGTACAGTGAGTGTTGTCTGGACATGGATTCCCAATTTGACTTGTTCGATTTGGAAATTGTACGTGATAGGAGCACTCGATTTGAGTTTCGCGGATTGGTTGCGTGATAGGGAGGCAAGGCAGGCAAGCTGGAGGGAGGTACTTCATCTATACCACAGAATCTCGCTAGGAGGGTCTGATGAGGGGTTGCATATTCGCTTCGGGGGGGAGAGGAAGCCGCACACGGGTTTTGATATTTTACGTTTTATATCCGTTGCTCTTTGCGTACAGTAGAGCTCTAGCTGTCTGCTTGTCCATCTCGTGACAACTCGTTGAGGTACACCTACAGCTGGTCGGTCGCCGCTGTCCCTTCTGATGCTTCGCCCGTGTAATGGTGACGGTAACGATTATAGTAGAAAGCTCGCTCGGGATCTTCTTCGGTTGAGATTGAGTAGTTGCAGTAGCTGAGTTATGCAGGTGATCATGCTCACATACTGTACCAATAAATCTGAACAAGAGGACCGGACATCGGAGACTGAGCTATTGGAACTTATATCCGACCCCTAAATCAGATGGGAGAAGCCCTGTGGGAGCTATAGTATAGACGGTAGCGAAAAGAGATCGACAATTGGTGTATCTGTCGCACAAAGTAGAACAAAATTGTAGAAGAAACCCTCCAAAGTATGTCAAAGTAAAATCCCCGTATGTAAATGTAAGTAAGAAAAGATGAGAGATCCTCGAACTCCTCGAACAGATAAATATTGGTTATATCCAGTTCGTGCCCCCATTTTCGTTATAACACCGCCATTCCCCGTACGCCGTGATCTCGTTATCGTTCAATACAGTAGTTCATCATTGCCACTTCCGACGCTCTGCTGGATAGCGAGTATTATTTCGCTTTCTTCGAACACAGGTCCTTGGCCGTCGCACTTCGCAACTCGCTTTAGGCGGTCGCTGATGTCCCCAACATCAACTAGTCCTCTCTTATACAGGTCGTGCTTGATGATGTAATCCCAGGTCGCACCTGCTGCAAATAGCCGTTCTCCGGATTCGCTCGTAACAATACGATGGCTTGGAGTTTTATTGTCGTGTGCGTACAGTACCTCGGTATAGAAGTCTGTTGGGGAGAATCTCATCGGACCAGTGGATTGCGGGGACTGGGAATTGTTCCGCCCAGGCTGCTGGGTGGTGGCGATGAGGATTTGGTTCTCGGTTTCGGTTTTTTGGAGTGCCAACTTGAGTCGTTCGTTGTCCTCGTTAACCTTTGCAGAGTTCTGCGTCAGAGCTGCCAATTTGGCCTCGAGTTCTTTGACATGACGCTCTTTGCGCTCACGGAAAGCTCGTTGACTAGGAAAGAATCAGTAACGGCCAAGTCGGGTAGAGGGATGTGGCGCTTACGCTGCACGGTTCTGTGCTTTGCGGCGAGTTTGTGCTGGGGTTTTCTCTTCATCGTCACTTGGAGTTTCCCGTCGTTCCTGGTCATTGTTGAAGTTGCCCGAATCGTAGATGCCCGGATTGTTATTTATCGGCTGCGTATGTTTCGAGTGCTGCTGGAGCGGCGTCACTGGTGGCTTAATGACTGGGTAATGCTGCTGCTGGTAGTGGTCAAACTGTTGGAAGTCCCCGTAGGAAATGTCCTGTACTGGAGTCAGGATGGAATGAGGAGGAGACGGAAACGTATGAAATTGGTCACGAACGGGGGGAGAGTTGTTGCTGTAATCATCCGCAGAGCCGGGACCAGAAGAGGGCGTAGGTAGAGAATTATGAGGTAGAGGCACAGGAAAGCCTATTCCATACTGCTGGGCAGTTCCGGCAAAGTAGTTGTTCGGGTACGAGTCCATCGTCAGGGTAAGGCGGGGAGGTCGGCGACGGGAGGTTTTAGACTGAATGTACGGAGTACTGTGGACTGGGCCTTGTTATGTAGGTTGGTGGTGGTGGTCCGAATGGGAGGGAGCTGGAGCCTTGTCTCGCAGATCAGATCAACACAATCGTATGTTGCGCTACGGGTCTGCTTTTGAGTTTCTTATTGGTCTTGCGAATCCTCTTATTACTTACGGAGGTCGAAAGGAGATCGGGTCGAGATAGTTTTCGCAGCGACGTCTCGAGGTTTATATGGATATGGGCCTAGAGCAGAGTCTGGGGGAGGAAGGAGGAGGGCAAGGAGGTCGAGGTCGAGGTCGAGGCCGAGGTGGAGGGAGAAGAGCTGCCGGGCGCTAGTTCCTTGTCGATAAGCCTTTGCAGGCCCCCGGAACCGGGGTGGGCGAAGGGGGGTGAGGTGCCTCCTCGTGGCCTCCAGCTCCAGCTGCATCCCCGGCCTGGCTTAAACTACTGTACAATCTACCGCACCATACGGAGTACCGTGGAAACCTTTGAGTTCTACGAAGTACGTCTGTCTTTGTCTGACGACTTGGCCTGCCTCGAACCTACCTAGGTACAGTACCTCTGATGCGGAGTGGCTACTTACGCGCTAAGTCCCCCCGTAACTAACTAGCGCACTTACAGTGCAGTTTACAGTAACCACCTACCTACTTAAGTACTTAGTAGTCTATGTACTGTACAGTACACACACACGCACTTACCTCACTAGCTGATCTTGCTCTTCCCCTTGCTTCTTTGCCATATGGCTCCTTCCTGCCTCAAAGACACTTGTCTCCTCACTTTTTAGTCGTACGCCCGATGTTTGGTTATCCCCCCCCCCCCCTCCTTTCCCTTTCCGCGCCGCCAGAATGCATCTGCCAAGTATGGGACTTGTCGCCAGCGTGGCAGCCCTCTTCCTTACTGCAGAATATATTTCAAGCTCCTCCTGATCTTATTTGCAGAGCAGCCGCTCTTCGGCCAGTGTCAAGAGCTTCTCAATCGTCCAGGGCTGCTCACTCCGTTAAAGGTTGTGACGTGAGATTCGGCAAGCCCCTTCTGGAAGCCTCCTTCCCTGGCTGTTACCAGAATCTTCTTCTTCGTGTTTTTAAAGCAGAAGCTCATTCAGTTACATGCTTTGCAGCAGAATTAGGCATGGATCCGGGTGTCTTCAAGTTTGACTCCTGCATAGAGCCTCTTCGATGTTCCAAGCGCTGACCTATGTTTCCCGGTCATTGAGCCTATTTCCAATTTCTCACGGCCTTCAGAGCATGTCCAAATCTTTTTTCTACACTTCTTGTCGGCGGTTATTGTATCCCGAAGTTGGAACTTGTGTGACTACTGGCAACTTGAAGCGCGTTGGAACCGCTATTGCAAAATTTTCTGTTCCCGGCCTAATGGTGTGCATCAAAAGAGTCAACTTCGTCAGTTTGATCTGATTGGCGCCGCGATCCTCCCACACTTAGGCGGGTTGATTTATTAGACGCCTCCTCGCGCGTCAGGCTTATCTCACTCTTGTGGAAAAGCTCTGAAGTTGGGAGAAGTGGGAATATCCCGTCCTGTTAATACTTAGCCCTTGCGTTTACTTGCGTTCGCTGTACAGTGTACTGCACATACTTGGAGTTGAGTTTCGAAGACCGCATGCAAGCGCCAGCGGCTAGAAGCAGTAACCTATCACGCTGGCCAGTCTAGAGTTGCTGTTCGTAACCTTTTTGTACCACCTCATCATCCTGCTCTTCACCTACGGAGCCAACTCAGCCGATGGCCATTAATCGGACGATGTACTGAAACCTTTGACCAAGCAGTGTGCCACCCCCTCACTTCGAAGAGCATCAAGGTGAATGGTAGATCAGGTGATGCACATCGGCCGCAGATCCTGGAGCCCGTCGTTACATCAACATGCTGTGCGTCCCCAAATCAATATCTTCTTTGGCTATCGGGCATTTAAATGCTAGCCTATGGCCCAAGTACGTGGTATCATCTACGGTACTCCAAGAAATTCTGTTTCCCCATTCAATCACATGATTCCAGGATTCCAGGATTCTGGAGATTGGGTGACACTATATCGAGAGCTCATGCACTATATCGAGAGCTCATGCGGACTATTCCCATGAACGTTAGATATATACGCTTGGAATAGGATCGTTTAGCGCATGAGGTAGGAGGTGGAAAAGTTTGGATTCAGGGGCTCATCATAACTCCAACATCTATATTTTGAACCACGGCGGTATTGTACATTTTCTACTTTAAACTGCGCGCGATAGGACACGTGGTCTGGATCTCCCGAAGTACATTGCAGGTATGCATATCCTGATCACATATACGCCCCTTTTCAAAGCCACGAAGTCTCCATCTTCCCAGGGTTTGGATCGCCGATCAAGCTCATTCGTGTGATGACTCCTCGCTTCTTACCTAAGATATTATGGAAGATGATACTTTGGGGCGGCTGTACTTGCCTGGACCGCTTCTGATTTGGGGGTTATATATATACTTGGCGTAAGTCTAGTCTGCGTGGGAGGATTTCGAAAGATGGAAAGTCTGGGGCCAGTTTCGTGATGATGTATGGCGGGGCATTTATGTTTAGAGATTAGAGTTCCCGCGTGGCCGGCTCGTGTAACCGGGATAGTTGTGCTCGTCTTGTGGTTCCAGGGGTTTCCACGATGGGCATTGCATCATTTTGAGGCTGACCCTAAAAGGGATATCTCCTTCAAGGCGCATTGATGAGCTCTAGATTCGGTGAGATACGAGTGCGGCAAAGGAAAGTTCTGCGTTGTGGTAGAGGTCTCCTCGCTCAGAGGCCTTAATGGAGTTAGTGTGGACGATTATGATGTGATATTGAACGATGTTTTCTTTTGGAGATTTGGTAAATGGTAAGTAGCTGTTGATAGTAGTTTAAAAAATTATGTAAGATCAAGAACAAAAGATTAGAAGATTAGAAGAATCAGAAGATACGGCGATACCTTCCGTCGTTATGACAAAATTGCGGTCCACCCAGGCAAGCGTCTACCAAAGTCAGAAGAGACAGTTTTCCACGTCTTAAATCAATTAAAGCTTTACAACATACATTTTCTCATATCCTGTAGTACACTATGGTTGCTTTACCCTTCTCTTTTGACGAAAATATATCATAGCGAAATATGGAGGGGCAGTAGATATCTAGCACGAAACCTTTCGTTCATCCCGAGCTTTCGGCTAAGATAGCGGCCCGGTTTGTGGTAACGCGTGAGAAGCTGAAAAGTGCCAGAAGTGAACGCCAAGAGTCCACAAGACTTTTCCGTCTTTGAAGGTGATGTATCCGTAGAAACTGGTCGTAAAGACTTTGTCACTTTACTTGGCCATCTTAGGAAGTCAGCCTTCCTAGGGATAATCAGGTTTACTTATTTCCAGATATTTACAACGTCAAAGTGCTGCTTTGCTATGTGATTGGTTAAATCACGCCTTTGTGGGGTTGAACGAACTAACCAACCATAGTTCCAAAACTTCAAGCAGACGGGCTCGAGCCCGGTTTTTCCCCTCACGTTTTGCAGTTCCTATATATGGTCCAACGTTGCCATTTCCATCCAATCAAATATCCGAATTGGTGTAGGGGTCAACATTTCTGGTTTTCAACGCTTCATTGCTTGAAACTTCCAGGAGCCACGGGTTCGATTCCCGTATTCGGAACATCCATTTCTTTTTGCCTTTTTTGAAGGTCTATGTAATGAGAGAAGGAAAATGTATGTGACATTGTAATTTTTTAAATTTTTTTTTGAGTCGAGTTCAGCGAGGAACGCCGAGATTGTTTAAGAGTGGAGTCTTCAATGGAATGCCTATTTTCATTAGGCTTCTCCATCTCCTTCGGTGTGGCAAATCTTATATTTCCAACATTGCTCATGACAGACTGCTCCGGCTGAGCATGCTCTGCGTATATACCTTTGGAGCAGAGTTCTCTTCAAGTGCGGAAAGTGCTCATTCTCTTTCACTACACTTTGCACGGTCTTTTGAGTGAAAATTTACGTTGTCGCTTGAGATAGTGATCAGTTACAAGCACAATACCCAACCTGAATTATGCTCAACATTTATTGTAGTAAAGAGGCACGTATACCCTGGTATAACATTTCCTCGAAATCAAGATCGTTTCAACTGAGTCAAATCGATTGCTGAACCTCTAGTAGTGGTGTTTCGTTACCCCTTAGGCAAGTATCCCGCCCGGGCGCCAAGACTTCCCGCTCGCCTACGTCCGACGTCGACACCTGGCAGTTCTATCCGCCATGCCAAATGTGTATGCGACTTTCGAAGCACAAACTCCCGCGATAACTCCAACACACAATCTTGCTCTGCGGGGCCCCGGTACTTCACGATGAGTTACAGCAAGAAAGACGAAGATGGCGACGTTGCAATCATGAAGGTGGATAGAACCTCAGTATTTCAAGAAGGTCCGCGAAAGATGAAATGTGCCCCCCATTCGAGCTTCAGCTAATTCCAGGCAGCGCGACTTTTCAATTCCTCCCCAATACAACCTCGAAGATGTCGTGTCCTCCTTACTAAGATTGCGCTCCTCCTATACACCGGCGAGCGATTTCCTACGAATGAAGCAACCACTCTTTTCTTCGGAATCTCGAAACTTTTCCAGAATAAAGATGCCAGTTTACGGCAGATGGTTCACCTTATCATTAAGGAATTGGCGTCTTCGGCGGAGGATATTATCATGGTCACAGCTACAATTATGAAGGATACAGGTGGTGGAACAGAAGCAATTTACAGACCTAACGCCATCCGCGCGTTGTGCCGTATCATTGATGTAAGCTGCTGCAGACACTTCGTGGAGGACACAGATCACCGAATTAACATTGGCAGGGCTCCACTGTCCAAAGTATTGAGCGTGTCATGAAGACGGCAATTGTCGATAAGAACCCCTCGGTGTCGTCCGCCGGCCTAGTCTCATCATACCACCTCCTCCCGATTGCACGAGACGTTGTTCGCAGATGGCAGAGCGAGACTCAGGAAGCAGCGAGCTCTACAAAATCATCTGGCGGATTTTCGCTAGGGTTCTCTACCTCTGGAAGCCAAGTACCAGTGAACAACTCCACCATGACACAATACCATGCGATTGGGTTGCTCTACCAAATGAGGATGCACGATAGGATGGCATTGGTGAAGATGGTTCAACAGTTTGGAGCAGCAGGAGCTGTGAAGAGTCCTGCAGCAACAGTTATGCTCGTCAGACTCGCGGCACAATTGGCAGAGGAGGATCCACAACTTCGAAGGCCGATGATGCAGCTCTTGGACGGCTGGCTCCGACACAAGAGTGAGATGGTGAACTTCGAGGCTGCTAAAGCGATTTGTGATATGCGAGATGTCACAGATACAGAAGTAACCCAAGCCATCCACGTTCTACAGCTGTTTTTGACCTCTCCAAGAGCTGTCACCAAATTCGCCGCTATCCGCATTCTTCACAACTTCGCCTCCTTCAAACCACAATCTGTTCACTCGTGCAATCCTGATATCGAGTTACTCATTTCCAATTCTAATCGCTCCATTGCTACTTTCGCCATCACAACTCTCCTTAAAACCGGTAACGAGGCTAGTGTGGATCGCCTGATGAAGCAAATCCAAGGTTTCATGGCAGACATTACAGACGAGTTCAAGATCACCATTGTTGAGGCTATTCGAACGCTCTGTCTCAAATTCCCCAGTAAACAAGCTGGTATGCTTGTTTTCTTAAGCGGTATCTTGAGGGACGAGGGTGGTTACGAATTCAAGCGCGCTGTGGTAGAGAGCATGTTCGACTTGATCAAATTTGTTCCAGACTCGAAGGAAGATGCTCTAGCACATTTGTGCGAGTTCATTGAAGATTGCGAATTTACCAAGTTAGCTGTCCGGATTCTGCATTTGCTCGGTCTAGAAGGTCCAAAAACGTCACAGCCAACAAAGTACATTCGATATATCTACAATCGTGTTGTTCTCGAAAACGCCATTGTCCGAGCTGCGGCAGTCACTGCTCTTGCGAAATTTGGTGTTGGCCAGAAAGACCCTGAAGTCAAGCGAAGTGTTACGGTTCTCCTCACCAGATGTCTGGATGATGTTGATGACGAAGTCCGCGATCGTGCTGCATTGAACCTACGTTTGATGAATGAGCCTGATGAGATGGCTGACCGGTTTATCAAGAATGGTAGGTCCAAAGTTACGCTGTATGATATACTCTTCCTGACCAGCTCGCAGAAAACACATTCGCTCTTCCATATTTCGAGCACCAGTTAGTCATGTATGTCACAGCCGACGACAAGTCAACCTTTGACGCACCTTTCGACATCGCCGCCATTCCAGTCGTCACCAAGGAGCAGGCAGACGCAGAAGACAGAACCAAGAAGCTTACCACTGTCACACCTACAATCAAAGCACCAAAAGCTGGACCGACCAAGGCCACCCCAACAAGTGCGGAGGCCTCTGCAACTGCTTCTGCGGCTGCTCAAAAATATCAGCAAGAACTCCTACAGATACCAGAAATGAAATCATACGGAAGCGTGCTGAAGTCGTCACTTGTGGTAGAGCTGACCGAATCTGAGACCGAATATGTGGTTAGTGTTGTCAAGCACATTTTCAAAGAGCACCTTGTCCTTCAGTATGAGGTCAAGAACACTCTTCCAGACACTGTACTTGAGGATGTATCCGTCGTTGCTACCCCATCTGATGAGGAAGAGTTGGAGGAGGATTTCATCATTCCAGCTAGGAAGCTAGTTACCGACGAGCCGGGCACCATCTACGTCTCTTTCAAGAAGGCCGATGGCTCGTTCCCAGCAAGCACTTTTACTAATGTATTGAAATTCACGACCAAAGAGATCGATCCAACAACAGGCGAGCCAGAGGAGAGTGGCTACGACGATGAGTATCAAGTGGAGGACCTTGAGCTTAATGGAAGCGATTATGTTGTGCCTGCCTTCGCTGGAAACTTCAATCATATCTGGGAGCAAGTCGGCGCTTCTGGCGAGGAGGCAGAAGAGACCCTTCAACTCAGCGGCGTCAAAAGTATCGCTGGTAAGTCAAAACATCACCACAATCGCATGCCACTACTAACCTCATGTAGATGCCACCGAGCAACTCACCAAAACCCTCTCTTTACAGCCTTTAGATGGTACCGATGTACCTATTAACACAACCACACATACACTCAAACTTTTCGGAAAAACTGTTACAGGCGGAAAAGTTGTTGCTAACATTCGGATGGCGTACTCAACTAAGTCGGGGGTCACAAGCAAAATTGTTGTTCGCAGTGACGAAGAAGGGATTGCAGCATTGGTTATTGGGTCTGTTGCGTAGGTATAGCGGGAAATAGGAGTTGAGCATTTCTAAAATGCATTTGATTGATGTCTAGATAATGGTTTTCGAGAAGCCACAGATAGGCTTTACTCTTAACTAGCGGTCTCACAATGAGTCCAAGAGGGTCATAAGAATACAATGAATTCAATGACAATGATGACTTTGTAAAGTTCGACTCAAGAAGTGGATCTCGGGCTTCTTTACTATGACCGTGTTTTATAATGATAAAATCTAGACGTGCTTGAATTTCGATATCCAATGCGGTTGTGTTGTAGATGAAATGACGTGGTCTTGGCGGCGTCCCGCGCGTCCTCGACAATTTCGCGACTCGGACAAAGAGCAAACCACTTCTCCTTTCCCAGTCCTCAACGACAACACCACTCTGGATTATCCAAACCCGTTCAAGCACATAGACCGTAGAGATGGTGTACGTACGACAGGAGAAGCTTCCAAACCTGAAGCAATACAAATACGCAGGTGTCGACCATTCCCTCCTATCGAAATACGTCCTCAAGCCTTTCTACACCAACGTCGTCATAAAATGTTTTCCCATGTGGATGGCGCCGAATCTGATCACACTGTCTGGCTTCAGCTTCGTTATCGCTAATGTTTTAACGTTGTTATGGTATACGCCCACGTTGGATCAGGATTGTCCGCAATGGGTGTATTTTAGTTGGGCTATCGGCTTGTTCTTGTATCAAACCTTTGACGCTGTGGATGGATCGCAAGCGTATGTTCCTTTTACTGAAGAAACGAAGTGATCTGCTAATGTGCTAGCAGACGGAGAACTCATCAGAGCGGACCCCTAGGAGAACTCTTCGATCATGGTGTGGATGCGCTCAATACCTCGCTCGAAGTCCTCGTTTTCGCAGCATCGCAGAACTTTGGCATGGGCTGGAAGACTGTTCTTACACTCTTTGGATGTATGTACATTACTGCTATTGGTTCTAGTATCTTCTAACGGGGGGCAGCGCTCTTGACGTTCTATGTGCAAACCTGGGACGAATACCATACGAAGACCCTCACGCTTGGCGTAGTCTCTGGACCTGTCGAGGGCATCGTGATTATAACTTTGGTATATGCTTTCACTGGTTTCATGGGCGGTGGTAGCTTCTGGCATCAATCCATGCTTGCGACAGTCGGTGTTCCTCATTTTGCGTTTATCCCAGATTTTGTCTATAATATGGATTTCACGGAGTGGTATATGGTTCAAGGTGGTACTGTTCTAGTTCTGAACACCATTCAGTCGTAAGTACAATGTTTCCTACTCTGTTGTCTATGATACTGATTCGTATGGCAGATCGATCAATGTTATCAAAGCCCGCCGAGATCGTGGTGATAGATCTCGAGGAGCTCTCTTGGGTCTAGTCCCATTCTTTGTAACGTGGACTTTAATCCCGGCCTACCTCTACCTCAACCCCGAAATTCTCTACAATCATCTTGTACCATTCGTTATCTTCGCCGGGTTAGTCAACGCCTACTCCGTTGGCCAGATGATCACTGCCCACCTCGTCAAGCTCGATTTCCCGTATTATAATGTTCTGGTCCTGCCTCTTGCGTATGGTGTATTCGACTCTTTGGGACCATTCTTGCAGACGCATGTTGGTATTGGATGGCCAAGCGCTTTGGGTGATGGCGGATACCAGGTGGCGTATATGTTCTCCATGTTAGGGATGGCTATTGGTATTTATGGAAGCTTCGTGGTAAGACACACTTCGCCCTGTTCCTTTCACGACCTTACTGATATGTTTAATAGGTGGATGTTATCGTGACAATCTGCGACTATCTTGATATTTGGTGCTTGACAATCAAGCACCCATGGAACGAGGAGGAGGAATCTAAAAAGGCACAGTAATTAAAGGACATATGAGATACCCCGGGCACGAGTACATGAGGGAAGCGGCATACGGGAGGGCGTTTGGTCGGAAGGAGTGTGATTTTTCTTTCCGATTTCACGTTTCAAGGTTAGGTTTTGGTAATGTTGATATGATTTTGGGAATTCGAGGTACTATGTAACTCAGCTACTTTGATGGTAGATTATCGAAGGTTGTCAACGATCTATTAATGAAATGCCAATACATCATCCTCCCAAGCTAGCGTTTTAGTTCTGCAGCTGTCTCTTCACCACTTGACTCACGAGCCGACCTAGAAGTAAATAAGCTACACTTCAGATACTCGGACATAGGCAACTTAGACTATGCCGCACCACAATGACCTCGTACAGAAGGTATTTTCAGAGGGTTGATCGAGCATGCAGGTCCAACTTTTTTCCTGCTCCATCCGTGCGTGAGTGGCGGCGTCAGACTTTTCTGTCACGCAAATTCTAATCTGCTCAAAGACTGTCAACAACATGGAATACTTCTTTTCGAACATACTGTTGTTGCCAACATTGTATTTAAGACCATCTGAAACCTTCTTCACCCCTCGTTCTAGTTTCGTTTGCTGTTCGCCGGGTGGAGTGTTGCTGTTAGTGAGAAGAGGTTGAAACAGTTGCATTTTCATTACTTCTCAGGCCACGCTCTTCATTCTGGGCGAGTGCATCGGTTCTGAATTATTCCCTCTTACTCCTCTTGTAGTTATTTCAAGGAGAGGATACATGAAGATGACATATGGTTTCCTGGGAGCAAGGGCTTCTGAGGTGGTGATCTTATGTTCTGATTCAGGTGAACGGTTGTCATTTCCACTCGTTGCTTCATATCTGTCTTCAAGTATTCCTCATGTCTTTTGTAGATAATACGACTTCTTCACACTGATCAATTCAAATCCTTGTGCATTTCTTGAATTATATTCAACTTTGGAGATATCCATCTCACAATCCACGATGACTCGCATTTACTGTTAAACACATGCTTGCTGGTGTCCATGTAAAAGTTTACCAAACTTACTTTTCATTTTGTCTGACTGATAATACTCTAATCGGGTCAAGCCGAACATATCGCCTGTCTTCTAATTGTAGCAGACCTGACATTTGAGAGAGTTATGAGTATCAGGCAACTTAGGCAGAGACGCGGCTGGCAAACAGACTAATGTGCTAGTGATATAAGATAATCGAGTAACTTTTCAACATTCCCGAAGGTGTTCTAACTCACCTCAGAAGATTTTTGATACTACTACTGGGTTCATCCTCATGCAGTTCATTAGTCACGAAGACGAGAGGTGAGATCCAATGCCTTGATTTTTTATGTCAAACTAACATCCCCACTCCCCTCCTCTATGCAATAAGGCAACAGTCGTGACTTCGCACCTTTTTCGTGCATGAATTACCACCCCTCTTGACATCATGGTCGCGTCGCGATTGGGCTCACGATGTTCCACGTTACCGAGGCAGAAAGGATAAAACAGATGGTTTCCTCCTACTGCTGTTGTGAGTACTTGATTTCCCGATAGAGAATTCAAAGTCATAAAACGAACACAAATACCAACTGCGATATCGAATTCCGTTTACCTCAATATGGATGACCCGGACGTCTGCCCTCTCTTTGTCGCGGCATCAAACCCCGATGTGAAAGTGAGTAGCGCAGTCACTTCTTCTATCACAGTATCGATCTCACATGTCTATCATGTTTTAGAAACTCAACAAGATCTTTCTTCTGATGCAAGACTTTGAATTCGGCTTCGATCCGAACGACTTAGCATACAATATGGTCTTTTCCACCAATGCCTCACATCCACTTCCAAAACCACCAATCCTCCCTCCAGTCCCTCTGTTGCCATAGCCTTGACCGGCTATACAGTGGCTGAAACCAACACTTTCCTTGGCGAGCATGACGAAAAGGTGGGCAACAAAGAGCGTAGAACAACATTGTGGATCGTCATCGACGAGGAAGCGATCCAAAATGAAACAGTATTATTCATGGAGCTCACAGATCCATATGGTGACACATCCAATGAA
The DNA here is from genome assembly GCA_003988945.1 of Chaetoscypha palmicola. Classification (NCBI taxonomy): domain Eukaryota; kingdom Fungi; phylum Ascomycota; class Leotiomycetes; order Helotiales; family Helotiaceae; genus Chaetoscypha; species Chaetoscypha palmicola. The sequence goes on along the minus strand of QYAH01000028.1, from coordinate 25,894 downwards.
GGGTCGAGAACAGCCGGTATTGCCATATAAGGCAATGCGAGCGCCAGCTTGGATGGTATGGTCGATTTACTGTAATCTAAACATCTCAAATATGCATTTTGAGGATTTCGTGGACCAAGACAGGGCCGAGGTTGATGGGGTCTATATGTGGAGGGAGTTCGAGGATGATGAAGGTGAAGATCCTGAGGTGAAGAAGAAACGTGATGAGGCGATCAAGAAGGGGATCGACGAAGGTTGGCTGGAACCTAGTGATACGGCAACAGTTTCGCTGTCGTCAGATATGCACTCTACTACGATATGAATTGGAGTGAACACCTCTTTTCACAATAGATATAAAAGCTCATAACTGAAAATGGCTGATAAGAGACTAGTATTCCACTCACACGGAATTCCTCAAGCCAGTTACCAGGGAGGCGAATACAACATTGCTTGAGTTTGTATACAAATCGTACAGCACAATCGCAATAGAGATTCGGAAAAAGAACAACGCTTTGAGGACCTCCAAATGGCATCGGACGGTACTCCGTACTCGCAGACGAAATACCATACATTGTAAAGTGTCGCCATAAATATATTGCATGAAGCTTGAGCCTAAGTCCAATCGATCCAGAGTCTTCCAGCCTGCGTTTATTGCGAACTTCTCAGGGTCCCACGACCGAGCCACAATGCGACACCAAAAGAAGAGAATCCACGAGTCGCTTGCAAATAACCCAGACACACCTATAGGGAGTACCCCCGCATTCGCCAATCAGCTGAATACCTGTCTCGGTTGTGTGACTTGCGTTGAAAGTGCAACCGTACGGCAGTTCTATGAATATATTTGACTGGAACTAATCTTCGTATCCAATTGTGAAGGCGTAGAAGAGCAATTTCGACAGCGAAGCATTCGAACTATCAAAGCATATTTGCATTAGTAATTATCATGATCTTCGTATTGAGCTCGGCGATACTGACGACCCAAAGAGAAAACGCCTCTGGTGAAGCGATCAAATAAAGACGATTCAATGAACGCCTCAAATGCATACCTGTCTTACTGGGTGAATACCAGCCAGGAACCGGGATTCCCCTCGTTGAGCTCTGTGGCTTGGAGGCGGCCATTGATATTGTTTGTGGCTTCCAGCTTGAACAAAAAGGAAGCCCTCCTCCAGGGTTCAGCTCGCCGTTTGTGTTCTTCAACAAAACCCGACCACTCGTTATTCTACTAAAGATCGATTCTTCTTCAACTTGATCTCTGAATCGCAACAGTCACTTCAATCATTTCTAATCAATCAATCTCCAGATCCAAACGCAAATATGAAATTCGTCGCTATTCTCCTCGCAACTGCAAGCCTCGTCTCTTGCCAGAATTTGGAAGGCATTCCTGAGTGTGCCGTAAGTCGATTTACCCCATGCTTGTTGATTTTTACTTTCTGGATCCTTCTCAATGCTTATCAATTACAATTCCAGGTCACTTGTATCAGAGATGCCATTGTCGAGGCTGGCTGCGAACTCACCTCAGTAGCATGCCAATGTGGACCTAAACAACCTGAGATTCAGAACCTCGCGACTCCTTGTGTTCTGGGAGCGTGCTCTCAAGACGATGTTACGACTGCGGCAACGCAAGGTCCCAAGCTTTGTGCGGCATATCGCTCTAGTGCTGGGGGAGGTGCTACTGCTGGTACAAGTGCTGCTTCCGGTAGCCCAGCACCCACTAGGCCAACGAATGGTACAGCTCTCTCCACGAGTGCGAAGCCAACTGGAACGAGTGGTGGAGGTGCTGGTGGAAGTGGTTCGGGTTCGGGTGCTCCAAGTACATCAAGCTCTGCAGGTGCTGCCGCAACATTGATGGCTAGTGTTGGTGGTGTCATGGGCATTGTTGGCGGCATTATGGCTGTTTTGTAAACAAAATGCGAGATTTTTGGAACGTATGTAGGGAAAGGGGATATCTGTCTTTAAATCTCCTGGCATTTAATGGTTTTGGACTAGTTTGCGGTGGGCAGTCTATATTTCTAATGTAATAATGGCGAAGGGAAGCTGTAGCTTCATGACACCCACTGAATAAGGAGATTCGTAAATTCATTGCTCTAGAGGCTTGTTTGTTAGTGAATTGTGTCCAACGTCTACCATGGTAATTGAAGTGGAGTTGGCAGGTTCTTTCCAATTGTGACTTCAGCAGTACCAATGTCACCTATGACTCAATTAGCATGCATCTTTTGCATCGATTTCCTGCTAACAATTTCCGACTTACGTGGACCTCTTGGAGCCCAGTACTCTCCCGTCTTGCTCATATCTAGCTTCTCCGCCCATTCGAGAAGAGTTTTCGCGGCTTCATCGGGAGTGACAGCCCCTCCATCGTCCCAATATTTGTCAAAGCCTACGCCCGCAGTCATTTCCGTCCTCATGAATCCTGGATGGAGAATGCTGATGATGACACCTTTCTCCTTAAGATCAAGGCTCAATAACTTTCCTACCATATTCAATGCAGATTTACTAGCGTGATGTCCGTAATTTCCGCCGCCTTCTTTCTCGTGCCGTAGTGTTATAGAACCAGATTCGGAGGATATAAGGAGCACTTTGGAACCCTTCGATAGGTATTTGGCTCGGCTTAAGGAGTGGATGATAAATGGTGGAGATATCGCAGATGTTGCTATCAAAAGTGTTTAGTATACTGTTGACTGGAATGGACTCGATGAAGCTTTACTGTACATCTTAACTTCTTCCTCCCACTTTGGGCCCTCGACAAAGTCTTCCGTCACAAAGTAACCAGCAGTAATGATCTATTGCCAGTCAGAAATAGCCCCATCGATTTCTTCTGCCTACTACATAAACCATCAAGCTAAATGTACTCACCACAATATCAAATCCCGGAACCTCACTCTTCCCCTCCACCATACCCCTAGCGACCCCTAAAGAACCCAATTGATCCACCAATTTCGGTCCAATCCCACTATCACTAACGTCTATATGCGGTACCCATGCAATCTTCTCATTGAGGTTCGTGGGTCCTGCCGCGGATCGGGTCGTACCGTATACTGTAGTGTTGGGCTGGGAAGCATACGCGTTTGCGAGGGAGGCTCCGAGACCGCGGGTCGCGCCGATTATTAGGATGTTAAGCATGCCGAATCTTTGGGAGAAACTCACGCAATGTCAAAGACGTGGTTGAAAAGGAAAGAAAGATTGGAGGATGTTTGAATAGAAAGAGTCTGAGGGACGAAGAGCCATGACGTTGCTCTTATCGCTATCGGCTTGAAGCGGGGTGGGGCAAGCACGATATATCGACCCTTTCACGATTCGTATTGGCTTTCGAAAACATCACCGTCGCAACGATAGTTTACTTGCATACGCATTCTGAATACTGGACTATACCAAATGACGGCTTGTTCTTCAGATAGCAACGATTGGCTCAGACTTCCGTTGAGCAAGGATCAACATGGTCAAGCAAAGGCTCTACTATATCTGGACAGCTGACAAATCAGCCTTCTGTTGATGAGTCTTTCACCATATATAACTTGTAGTAAGAGGTCTACGTATCTCTTCAGTATAGGATATGCTACTCTGGTGAGGATATCATTCCTCTCCTCGCGAACAGAACACGTATGTATCCATGCCTATTTTTCTTCAACTGGGGTAACGGAAGGAAGACTGCTGCTCACCGGTGGGGTATCCTCTTTCCAAACCCTCCTAAGTATTTCTCTCGATGCGCAAAAGAAAAGTGAACCAAGTACCCCAATCCCCGCTAATCCAACAGAAAAGTACAACGCCCCACCGCATCCACGGAGAGGATCTTGGTCGTTCTTGTTGTTACATTTTTCAACAGTGCCAGCAAATCCTCGGCCAGTGCTAAATCCATAAGTGGACAGCGTCCCTATCAAAGAACCAGCAATTCCTTGATGTTTACGTCCAACTCTTCCAGAAGTGCTGACCTGGGAGGCAGAAAAGACCAAGTCTACGCTGAATGAGGCAAAACAGACGCCCGGAAACATCATGCCCCATCAAGTCAAGTGCCTAAGCGCCAGAGCCAGCAAGAGATTTGCGATTTCCAATGATCCGTTTCCAATAGCGATGATGAGCTGTGCTGGAAGCCGTGGGGCATCCAAGCTGCGATGAATACAGCAGTACCTTCTAAAACTGTCAGTTACTCTGGTAAGTGTCTAGGTAGGGAGATCGAGAACCCAGGTAGGAAAGGCTGGCACGTGATGCTGCCTCCTTTCCTGAGCTCGCTTATGAGCAAACTGAATGTCATGGAATCGGAAGCTATTATCAAAAACCATTCGTAGCTCAATCTTCGTCTCATCTTACATTATTAATGATTGTACCAATTGTTTGTGCCCCCATGTATACTCTTGAGCGAGTTAGGTATTCCTCGGTCGTCAAATCCATGAGTTTCCCATTCGCCCAAGGATCTAGCCATGATCCCCGACACCAGTAAATAAACTTCTTACAGACTCCATGAGCGAGTCCAACTCAAGATCTCCTCTCCTTAAGTTAGAAAACATCTTTGGAAATTCATTTTCATATATACTAAGTACTTGGTAGGCTACAATATGTTCCGATGATCCCATTTCGCAAGGTTGCGAAACAAAGCTGGCGTTGAATAACTCAATATGCAAGAGGACGTTATCTTACACGCGCAATGCATCACAAGATAGGTTCGAGCAGAGTAATTTTGTCCTTTTTATGTAAAGGCTGGGGCTGGTGTGGCGAGGCTTCGGTTCTGTTTGGGTCAACACACATTTCTGCCTTGCCTCGAGAACGCCCAGCGAGCTGCGCCACCTTCAACATCAGAGTTAGATTCATAAACAACGCCCTGGCCATTCTGAATCTGAATCTCATTAGCGTAGACTCTACAATCTACCATCCATCTTTCAAAATGTCCTACACTAAACTTCCAAACCAAGACATCGATCTGGAACACCAGCTTCCTCCTTCCCCAACAGACCAAGAACCACCTCCCTATCCTGCTGCATCATCTTCCGATATCGCCTTGATAGATATACCTCCATGTGCTTCAACTGTTCAGACAGACCATACCCATTCCTCCCTGCTTGCACTGGCGAAAACCAACAACCTCACACAAAAGGACATCGCTTTCCTCGCGGGCCATCCAGATTTCGCTCCACCGGAACTTACCACGGCTCAGAGGAGGTGTGGTGCCATAGTCACAACGGTACTTGGGTTGATATTTTTTGCATACTTCGTGTTCATTTTCAGTATGATATGGGGAGCATCTTTCAAGAAGGGTTAAATTGTGAAGTGATTGAAGGATAGAGCTAGAGAGTTGTGAAAACTGCCTGGGCAGGTACGATGGGGAGGCCATGAAGTAAAATTTGGGAAACGCTTGGTTGAATATGTTTTCATTCTCAACTATCTGAGTCGTCAAGGTGATATTCACCGTAAGCTAAATTAATGGTCGTACCGTAATCAATTGTTCATCCGTATATGTTTTAATTTCCAAGTATCGGTGGTACCTTCTCGTCACTACATGATGAGAAGGAAGATTTTTACGGACTAAGTCTAGCCATATTCAGAGAGAAATAATCAAGAAAAGTCATGATAAAGAAAGACTGAGCAGACTTTTCACAAAACCTTTGTCTCCGCTTGGCTTCTGTCTCTTATTGGCTTTAACCTTTAGTTGATAGAACTGCGTCTTTCATAACATGTTGCACGGACAATGAATTGTCCATAGAACACAAGCATGCAGTGCATCAAAGGAATAGATTCACATAGTATATTGTTTGCAAGCCAAGATATGTAAGGGACCTCCTGAACAATAAGCACAAGGTAGAAGGGGCTTTGTCCGGTGTCAATAACAGCGTGGATATTTTGGCCACCACTAATCATACAGTATTGAATGTTTGCCCATCATTCACGTTTGGGGGTCGAACAGAGATGTTTGAACTTTCTATCTTCAAACAAGCAACACCTGCACCTGTGAATTAATAGGAACAACGATTTGAAAATGCAAGACAGCAAGATGCATGAGAACATATAAGCTTAAGAAGGGGCCGTCCTCCAGGTTCGGATTTCAAAATTCGTCTTAGAATACCAGATTCTCACGTAGCTCATGCTATATCGGAATTCAGGCACCTGTTATTCTCCACCAACCAGAAGTCAAAATGGGCATCGCTCAGTCCATTCAAGTCGCGTTGATTGAAAAATTTGGGCGCGGCGAATTCGTTACCCAATGGATCGTGGATCTTCCAGATAACATAATGCACTATACCACCTCAGTAGGGTATCACACTAAAGATTTCATCTTGGTGGGTTGCAACGGCGAAGAAGTTCAGCGATGGCATGACATCTGTGTCAACTTTGCTCTGCGAAGAGGACTGCTCGTTGAGGTGCAGTACGACTCAGAGGGAAGGCGCGTGTTCGCTTCTAGAAACACGAACGAACCCTATATCCCTGGGGAAACAGCCATCGAATGGAACCCGGAGGTGTCCTTCAAGACCCCGACATACACATATCGAGGAAAGCACGAATACAAGGGGTTTCCTTGGCAAGCAACTAGCAGGTTGGTCTTGATGGATTCGGAGCAATTTTATCGATGGTCTCTTGACATGTCTGTGGAGGAGATCGATGCCATGGATAAAGAATTGATCGAAGGCGCTCTGAAGAACAAATGCGACTGCCGCGTCAACTGCAAGCTGTGCTATCGCAAAGAGTTCAACGGTGTTGTCCTCATGTGTCCAAAAGCCCCCGAAAGCCCGAAGCGAGACTGGTTTGAGCTCGACGAGCCAGAACTCGAACTATATGTGGAACGGATCTGTGTGAAAACAACTGAAGGGTCAGAACGATTGGCGCTGCTAAACGCTTCAGAAGTTCCACCGAATTGGTTCATCCAGATCCAGAGATGAGCATTTAGATGCAGAGGCTAGCCTCCATCGATGTAGAGAAAGAAGAAAAAGGTTAATTAAAGGTGTATCTACTCATTATAAATCTACTCATTATAATTTTAGCGATTGCAACCGAACAATGACAACTGTCGTGAACGTGAAAGGAAAACAGCTAACGATGGAAGCCATGACAATAGAACAAACAATTATTCACAGTGTATCAATTTGTTTATGATATGAATAGGGACGGTTTGCACCCCCTATAATGAGCGTTTTTCAAGGAGATTTACGAAAATCTAGCTATATCTAGACTTTCCCTCCGAGAATTACCTCCTAGGGTCAGGGTCCTTAGCGTTAAGGAGCGATTCTTGATTCCTCTCCCTCTCCTTTACGCTAAGGACCCCTATGACCTAGTGATTCTTTACATATCAGGTATATGAGCCTGAATATCTATACAATCCTAAGGACTTAAGAGTAGATCGCGATAATAGAAAGGACAGAGCCTTAAGCTTTTATAGAGATGTAAAGTATTTCCGTAAAACAAGTTGTAAAATAGCCCTCTTAACAGCTAGTAAGAACTACGATAATCTTACTATATAAGGTAATTTATAGGCGAATAATCGGGCTCCTTGTATTTCAAGGAAAGGGAGGTGTGTGCCTGACTAAGCTCGCCACTTCCCCCACTAGCCCCCAACGGCCCAAAGCCCCTCGCAACGCGGACTTACGAAATATCCAATGTCGCCGGGTGTCCGAGCGCCCGAGCGCCCGAGCGCCCGTGATCGTCAATCAGCTTCATCCCTGCCACGATACCATCGCATCCTGCACGGATAACAATCCACTACTTTTAAACCTCAAGAGGGAGAACACAACGCTGGTTCAGTATCAAAGTATCAAAGTATCAAAGTATCAAAGTATCAAAGTATCTGCGCTCCACAATTACAAGAACCCTTTCTTGAAGCAACACGCCCGACTACCTTCAAGGCTTGAGGCTGCGTAGCGCAGCTCCGGACCGCTTTCCATAGGAACTGGGGATGATGTAGTACTGGCGGCGGAGACTTTTAGGTTGTCGTCAAGAAGTCTCCGGACTTCAGATTGGCTGCTTGGTCACCTACCCATCAACCCCGTCCAAGCTCTAACACTTCTCAACATCTTCTGGTATGGGATTAGCAAGACGTCGGATGCTTTGCAGTAGGTTGCACATGCGGACACCTTGTGTCATAGCCATCCTAGCTTGGTCACAGAAGGAAGAGATATATATACAGGTTGGTCGTGCTCCCAATGAATGTGCCAAATTACCCGCGTAGTTTTCACGAATTCAACTTGCACGGCAACCATTACACTACAGTCAATCTCATTATCGCCGAATCTCGATCCTAACGACCATACCTGAAACTTAAAATCAAATACACCATGTCGTCCTCACCCAAGAAGCTCCTCATTACTGGCGCCACCGGCCAGCAAGGAGGTGCCGTAATTGAAGCACTGCAAGCCAGTGGAGGAAACGCTTTCCATATTTTAGCTCTCACCAGGAATACCGAATCTGCCAGTGCAAAGGCTCTCGCAGCCAAACCCAATGTTACAGTTGTGACCGGCTCGTCAGAAAATCCAAATCCAATCTTCGAAGCACACAAACCAATATATGGCGTATTCAGCGTTACTGTCATTGCCAAACCAGGAGAGGAAGAACAGGCTAAACCATTGGTAGATGCAGCGATCGATAACGGAGTGGAGCATTTCGTCTTCACATCTGTCGATCGTGGAGGAGAAAAAAGCGATACTACACCAACGAATATCCCGCATTTCATCACGAAGCACAACATCGAAACATACATGAAGAAGCAAATTGCAGACAGAGGGTCGAAGATGGAGTGGACCATTCTGCGGCCCGTAGCATTCATGGACAACCTCACGCCTGACTTCATGGGTAAAGGGTTCGCCTCTATGTGGAAAGGTGTAGGCCAGAAGCCCCTCCAGCTCATCGCTACTAAAGATATCGGTCTCTTCGCAGCCAAGGCGTTCCATGACCCCGCGAGCTATAAAGGTCGGGCCATTCCACTTGCTGGAGATGAGCTCAATTTCGAACAAGGAAAGAAGGTGTTCAAGGACTCGATGGGCTATGATATGCCAGAGACTTGGGGGTTCGTTGGCTCGGCTATCAAATACACTTCAAAGGAGATGGGAACTATGTTCGAGTGGTTCAAGAACAAGGGTTATGGTGCTGATGTTCAGGCTCTGAGGAAGGAAGAGCCAAAGCTCCAGAGCTTCAGTACGTGGCTGAAGGAGACTAGCAAATTCAAGCCTCAGTAGGGTTTGCAATATGCCGAGTATCTTTACCATCAAATACTACACAGCCCTTTTGTATTACTACCTCGCTGAAACATAATACCATACTACGCTTTTCAAACATTGTTTCTCGATTAGTTGAGTTGTCATGTTCTCCGTTGGACACTACTTCAGTATTTGATTCCCGCTTCGTTCTTCTCCTTGCATACACACCCTTTCCCTATACACCTCTCTTCATTAAAATATATACCCATTACACTTGTACGTGCGGTTATCATAAAACGCCTCATAGACCGCGTTGTAGTTATAATTTTCATCCCCATTGATCAATGCGGATCATCGGTACCACGATAGTTTACGTACCAGGCATATCAATTCTTGAGGATGGACCTTATCCCACACGGGTTGGTACTGTACCTGTCTTTTTGATAATCCGCCCGTCGAAGAGGGCTTTTGGCAAGAGGTTTGGGGAGGATTGGAAATAATTAAGTGAATTGATACTTCAGTAGGTAAGGGGGAAGGAGCCAGGGTACCAGACTATGTTGTAGGTATTGGCCTTGAGTGCCGCACACCATACTTGCGAAGCCCATTCCGGAGAGGGTGTTGAGAAGATTCAAGGTGGGATTGATAGATGGGGGATCTGTGGGAGTTGCTTGAGTGCCTGGGTGGGGAGTTCTGCTTTGAAAAGAATAGGGTTTATTTAGTATTCATGTTTGTGTTTGGTGCCTTTCCTGGTCTTCGGTTCTGGGGTTAAAAATGTTACTGCTCATTCTGTCGTGTTGTTGTAGTAAGTAGTAGATTTCTTATCACAACTTCTACCATTTGCTGAAACAAGACGACAGAATCAGCAGTAATACTGGATGAGTGATACTGATTTCTCGAGGCATGTCTCGACAACACTGCTTTGAGCTACACAGGTGTGTGTTCAAGGAAACCAATTGTGTAAGCGAGTTGTGAGTAATTGCACTGTGGAGCTGAACATTTCGAGGGAAGATTTCTCAAGCGTGGCTAAAATCTATCTTGCATTCAAGTAATGTAAAGCCACAGATTGTGCGCGAACTCCGTTAAACCTAGGAAGAGCGTCACATTGCGGAAATGCACTGGGTTATCTCTTACTCGGCTCAATATACCTTCTAGTACTGTAGCAGTTTACGGCGCTAGTGTCTTCGCTAGGCTTTGATCTGCCATTGGCTCCTAGTAGTTAAGCGTGTAACACGCGAGAAGCTGTTTACCTAGCAGAGTAGAAGAGACTTCGTACAAACTTTTCATATTGAAGGTCTTGTGGGGTCAAAAATCGCTTGGCTACTATTTCTAGACGTCGTGCGTTTTTGACTAGTTTGACCTATTTCTGAAAATTAATGGTTGACTTCGAGTTGTTAGCAAATGTGTCCGAGAAATGCATAATACTTGTTACTATGACTAGAATGAATGTCCAATTGGCAGTGGCTATGCATGCAGCTCCCTCGAGATCCCACGAAGCACTGCCTCAACTCGAAGGAGCAGGACGGTCACATGACGATGTCACTCCATTTCCAATTCCTAAGGTCGGTCTAACCCTCTTAAGTGGGTACTTACGTAGGATATGCTAAATGGCAGAAAGCTATCTTTTTTGGCACAGTTCTCGAATAAAATGTAGAGTCCACTGTGCTAAACTTAACTCTGCGATTGTAAACGCAGACTACATAGCTGATACATCTACCAGATGTTGACATAAGATGGGGAAGTAAATAAAGCACAACTAGCTCTGTCTGCGAAGTTTAATAACTCCTTGCGCTCCTACAACTCATTGCGCAATTCTTGGCAGATATGGATTCCCTTTTCTATCTTATCACTGTGACGGCTCGGTGGAACCAGTGGGGGCTCAGACTTTAAGTCTCCGCGTACCGTACTTCGTAACTTCTACTTTTCAGCCCCCAAGACTGCAAGCTCTCCAATCGTCAGATTCAATCTTGACATTCCTATCGACGTACCCAACTTTGGGCTGTGCCACGATGATCTGCAAGTAGGGCTTGCAGCACCTCGCGTAGTAGAATTGGCCATACAGGACGGCTTACGGAGTACGGAGTACGCAGGGTTGGATCTGACTGTACTGTCAGTACCCGAGCCTAATTATGGGGCTGAAAATTAGCAATTTGAAAAAAAGACAAACGCCACGTCTAGGCAAGAGTAAGCAAACGCGAAACTTAAAGTGAAACATTTCCTCTATTGAGATCCGTTCTTTTCCACCCGTCCCTTCGATTTATATATTGTCACGTGGCTCTACTGCCTTTTCGTTGCTAGTTTTGCTATCGTCATAATGGAGTTGATGTCAATACTTGGGATTGCGCTGATCGTCCTTGGGATCGATGCTGCGATAGAGTTAGCTCTCTTGAGTAGCATGGTCGGCTATCTCCATCGTTCCGGTGCAAATGAATATCCATTCCGCAATACAGACAATACCATAGCACTCATAAATGCGAAGCCAGGAAAATTGCTTACAAATGAAGGGCATTTAAGTAATGGAGCTGCTGGGACCGCGCTTGTCTTGATATGTCTCGTTGGTTTTGGTGTGTTGTTCTATGAGAGAAGACGGGTGAAGCGCCAGGTACGGATTGATCGAAACATGTGTGAAAACCGGGTGCTGATGAGTGACTAGAGTTCTCTGAAATCCGGAGGCCTTTCCGTGATCTTCTTGATCTGGGTTGTATTTACTGTCCTGTCTTTCCTCCTCACGACCAGCGCACTCGGAGCCATGTTTGCTTTCACGCACCAAACAAGCGGCCAAGCGATTGACCTTGCCGTTGCAGCAGCAAACCAAGGGCACGGGTACCCACGCGACGAATGGACGCCAGGCGTGAGTTATACTAAGACCTAATCCAGAGCCGAATGAAGTGCTGACTATGAGGTTCAAAGACTTGGACAAAAGCTTTGTTGGCTTTGCCACTGACGAGCAACCGAGACCGCTCGTATTTGGAGGGATGGCTGAGGGTGATGAAAGGAAACTTGTATAATCTCATCCCGATGTTCCTTTCCGGTCTTGTTGTAGCTGTACTGAGTGTGTATGTACTTGTGCAAGATAGGCGGGGGCACAGAGAAAATGTGCATGCTGAGAAAAATGTCGAAGCGACCTCCTTGCCATAGATGATTGTCGTTTGCTCTGGGTTGTGATGCTTCACAGGGAAGACTTCGAAATCATATTGGCCATTTTGTATCATAGGAATTGGTGGGCAAGATAAATTATAATGTTCCGTACCTACTTAAGTAAGTACTTGAAGTACTTAGTTAGTTCCTGGTCGTCTGTTCCTTGCGGGAGCTGCCGTAGCTCTTTTGTTAATCCGGCGCATTCCATATAGCAAGACCTGCTGGTACTACTGTACCGGCTACATCGCTGATGTTGAGCTTGGGGTTGTGCGGGTGCGCAATAGAAGAAGCTGCGTTTTACCATGCAAACAGCTTCGAGGCAGGCAATTATTCTAGTAATTATCAAGCGTAGCCGTGCGATACATGAGAACTTACTTAGTACTTAAGTAGATAACTGTAGTTGTTCGTTTCGCAATGCTGAGTCATGTCTCTCCCTCTGGAGCTAGTGGAGCGCAGTCGCGGTCTAGATCACGGTTTGTCCATCGTCAACAACTTCGCTCTGCTTCGCAAACATGAAGGGAACGCGAGAGACACAACATTGGGTGTATTCGAGGGTTGGTAGACAAGTTTCAAGTATGTTCAAAGTCGATACCTAAGTATGTTTCTTCAACGCGTCTGACTCTGAAAGAAACGCTGCTGATGTCCGCCCGTCAGTTCCAAGAAAAATCATTGAATGGTGTCTCGTTCATATGTCGGTTGCTACAACGATAGACAACAAATTCGCGCGCTGATCATACGGCCACAATTGAGCCCCGAAGAACTGATGGTATGCCTCGCGCGCGTCTGGTCGCCGAGCCCAACGCAAGCTAGCACCTTCACGGCGACGTGGCGCACCGTACAGGTTCCTCCTATCGACTTACAAGAGGACGGTGCATGTGCTGATAGGATATAACGATGAAGGCGGAAAATAACATGGACTGGTCGTGATCGATGGTCATACTTTTCGCCATCACGACTTCAACACATCGTCTCTTGAATCCATCGTGCCTCCGAAACAAGACCGAATTCATGACGGCACCAATCCAGCGATACGGTGATATTTGATACCCCTTGGAGACATGGCATATTCTACGATGCAGCAGAGGTATGGACAGCGAGAGAGACTTCATGCGCTCGCAATGACCCTGTACTCTGTACCGACAGCGGCATCATATTGCTGCAGATTGAGACACTGTCCAGACTCCTTGCACGCATATTGTTCTCAGCGAGGGAGAACAACAAGATCCCAGCATGTTTGGGAAACGCAATGCCATATTTATACTCAGGAAATAGGATCAAACTGTTATGAATCAACACGCCAACTAAAACCATAAGGGGGCGCGGAAACATAAATACACTCAAACGACATCTAAACGACATTTGGGAATGTGAGCCGCAAATGCTTGACGGACAAGTGCACCCTTTACGAACAACGAACAATGGAATCGACCTGAACACTGATGGCCTGAGCATCTATAGCGAAGCTCTCACCTTCTACCAGCCTTTACGGAAACCACTTGTTCGAATCGAACGAATGACCCTCCTAGTAGATCCATCAGGCTTCCAAAGCACTTGACAGTCTCTATATCAGTCACCTTTTCGCCGTAAGCTTAGGCACGATCCAAGTCAAGTGAAAAAAACGACTCCAAATATCTCTTCGTGTCGCCTGTTGCCAATGAACCTTCTCGACTGATCGCATAACTACTGTCTGGTCTACAGACACCGACTATACGACCAGCAGTCGATCTCATTGGATGCTTTTAGCTCTCGAAGCTGTTGCCGTACTACCTGACGGCGCAAGACCATATGTGATCTGGGATCTGGATCACATCGGAAGATGTACAGTACTTTGAGGTCCTAGCTGCTAGGTGCTGACTTGATTTCCCACCGCCTACCAGCTCAGCCCCAGCAATCGCGCAACGAGTGATCATCCAAAGCTCACTATTTATTTCTGTGAACATACTCTCGAAGGCATTTTTAAGTACAATATGTTAAACACAGCGACACAAATCTTGAGGGTTCTTGGTCCGTGTTTCGCGGTTTTGTGGAATCGATCATTTGTGTAGGGTGGAAGCGTCTGCTCCGAATCTTCGTATCTGATTTGTTGGAGCCAGAGTCGTTGCTAGCCGCGGCTCGCTCCTCCATTAGTGTTTCGTCACTGTCATCGATCAGTATCGGATTATTGGACGATCCTGCTAGCATTCAGTCTGATTCGTCCCCACACATTTCAACGATACTAACTTGATCTCTCTTCCCAGCGGCATTGCTTCAACTCTGCGATTTTGTACTTGTTTTGAGGTGGTGAAGTCTCTTGCCGATCTCTACTTCCAATACATCTCCTATGTCAATAATCGTGAGGCTTCGAGGGCACCATTTCGACCAAGCGTGCCCTGCTAAGACTAACTGGAGTTCAGTGACTTAGTTATGCCTCGCCATCTCAGTCTAGAGTCTCGAGATTTGTGATTCTTGGTGATACGCTGTTGACGCGCTCTCGACGCTTACGGTAATCTTCAGCGGTAGTATTATTTGTCACCAAAGACTACATGTAGCCCAACTGTCGATCCTAGCAAAATCGAGCGGCATCACCCGGCACAATTTTGCAGGATCGTCAGCCGCAAGTCATCATTTCGTGCGCATTGAAGACTTTTGCGTACGCGCGCTTTCTTTTAAAAGTTGTGCTGATTCTCTCTTGCTCTGTATATCTTCAATCTGCCTTCTACTACTCGCTCGAAAGAAGGCATACATGATTAGAAGTCGTAGCCCCGTTTTATCCAAGCTCTCGTAACAAGACAGTGTCTACCAACGCGGGCCTATCTCCAACATACATTTCCACGCTCCGGCGCTTCTTTTGAGACGTGATGCTTGCCATATAGCGTCAGGCAAAGAATGTACCTTCCCTACTTCTTAAGTAGTCGATGTATTGTGCATATTCGGGGTCGATCCTCAAAGCTGGATTTGTGTCCTAGATTTCACGATATTCACTTAGGAAAATGCTCTCATTTCAAATCACTAAGCTCAAGACAGCCAAATCTATGTGATCGTTGTCATTACTGCAACAATTCTGTGCTAAACTCAAGAGCGTACCAAGTATCTACGCATGAACCTCTGTCACAACCAAGTTCGACGAAACCCCCTACCAATTTTCTCTCACCGCCAACCCAGATACGCATTTTTTCATGTATCGCGCGTTGTCCATCTGCTCACAGAAAACATGGGCGCCAGGTTTTCATCCTTCGGGCTTTGCGACGAGTCAATTCTTTGATACAATCCGCCTTAGCATATGCAGTCATACAAAGCCAGAGCGGACTGACCTATCGCGTTACACCTGAAGCACCGCACGAGCCAATTGTACTGTGAACGACTGGATGAAGCAGGAAATAGTTGTCATCGAATTTCTAGATAGACGTTTTATTCTCCGAAAGCGTTGGACAGGGGACATATCTCCGAAGACGGTAGAATTGAGCGTTTCTAATAGACATGGCACGAAATGTGATGATAGAAATCACGTGTGTAATGCAACTAGTGTTGACATACCGAGTAGCTCTCCGCCGTAATTTTGTCGAGGGTAGACTATCGATTCCGCTTCTAGGTTCGCCTCCAAACCCGACAGTAAGGTACCAACGTATCTACAAATATGGATCTAGTCAGTCTGATGTAGTGCCCATGTACTTGACTTCCTCACGGGATCTTTCAATGCCTCATCTGTCAGACCTACTTTTGTGCTAGCGCTACTCCTCGCCCTACCCTACTATCTATAAATTAGCAATGCTACACCGTTATCATCGCTCTTTAAACACAATCATCTCTACATTATCACGACAAGCACATCTGACAGCAACGTCCGCAGAATGGCTCCACTCATTCGCCGGACACCAAGTAAAGTCAAGATTCTTGCACGCTATGTCATGCAAACTACTCGTCCTAATTCATCTCAACCTGTGTTAAACAGTACCAATGAACCTCCACTTGCATTTCCTCAATATTCGAAAGCTCATGAAGATGCTTTCCGCCATTCGACTTCGAGTATTAAGTACACAAACTCAACAGCGTCTCACAAACCTGCAAGACAGCAGCCTTGCTCCGCCGTCGAATACAGCCTCAAGGAGAAGTCTCGTTCGGCAGTGAATCGCGATCTTGCGAGTATCAAATCCACAGCCTCAACAGCGTCTCATAAACCTGCAAAACGGCAGTCTTACTCCGCCGTCAAATTCGATGCAGAAGCCAACAAAAAGGAAGAGTATCGCCCGACGGTGAGTCGCGATCTTGCGGGTAGTGACAAGTATCCTCTTATCCTCTACCATAAAAGTGACATAAAGGGATTGCTCAAATACTACGCGCCACACCTTGATCCGCTCCCATATCAAGTTGCTGCAGAGGTTTTTCCTATGAGGGTCAACAACTATGTCTTGGACAACCATATTGACTGGTGAGTATTCGTCATCATGGGGACCCTTCGCGAGGGCTCGCACACGAGCCGCCATCTCACGTCCACATTGAGCCGCTGACAGTAGATTTAGGAGCAATGTCCAAAATTCTGCGTACTTCAGACTTGTCTTTCCTCAGCCGGGAATGCTCACGAAAGAGCAGTTCGAAAGTACGCTAAGCAATTTGCAGGGCCAGGAGAGACTGGAGAGACGGGAAAACACAAGAGAAATTCGAAAGACCATGAATCCTCATCCAGCTAACCAGAAGTCTATGAATGTCCCTATATTAGATGGTGTAAAGGTGCCGGGGATTCAGCATAAATACGGAGAGACTCTGCTGTTCTTTCCTGAGGAGGTGACATTACACTATAGCTTTCTGCCGAAACAAGACTGACTTCTTTGCAGTGCCAATTTTGTCACGCCAATTGCACTTACTGCTTTCGGTGGGCGCAATTCTGCGACGTCGGTGGCGGGGAACAATTTTCCTCCGGGTCATGGGAGAATCTGCTCAAATACGTTACTCGTCACAAACATGTTAAGGATGTGCTCTTCACTGGGGGTGACGCCATGTTCATAAGTGCAGACAAGCTGGAGAGATACATCGAGCCTCTGCTTAATAACCCCAACACAGCACATCTCCAGACAATTCGTTTTGGTACCAAATCATTGGCATATTGGCCACGAAAGTTTACAACAGATGATAGTGCTAGCGCGATGCTTAGTCTTTTCAGAAGGATCAAGTCTGCTGGGAAGGTGGTCTCGATTCAGGCCCATTTCACCCATCCATGCGAGCTAGAAACTCCGGAGGTCAAAGAGGCTATCCAGAACTTACGGAATGCTGGTGCCATAATACGCACACAAAGTCCCATCATTAAGGGTATCAACGATTCTCCGGATCTGTGGGCTAAAATGTGGAACTCACAGACACAACTGGGACTCATCCCTTACTACGCGTAAGTTACACGATCAACTAAACTCCATCTCCGTTTCTTAGAACTAAGAGCTCTGTTAATAGCTTCGTCGAGCGTGATACTGGCGCCAAAGAATTCTTTCGAGTTCCTCTCTATCGTTGCCTTGAGATATTCCACGGAGCACTGAAACAATGTCCTGGTACTGGGCGTACCCCTCGAGGCCCTTCCATGTCTGCTGGACCCGGTAAAATAGGAATACTTGGGACCTCAGTTATACACAATGAAAAGGTCTTTGTTTTGAAGTTTTTTCAAGCTCGCAATTCCGATTGGTGCGACGAAGATAAGATCTTTTATGCTAAATTCGATAAGGAAGCATATTGGCTTGACGATCTTCGTCCAGCATTTGGCGAAAGGGAGTGGTTCTGGAATGAAGAGTATAGACATATGGAGATATCTACAGCTGACGGTTCCAGCGGCCAAAAGGTCAAGCATATTTGGCCTCCCGCTTCCCAGAAAGGAATCGCTGGCTCACTTACTTAAAGTGGTACAGAATGACAGTGCATCAGTCGGGATGCTTTGATTTTCTATATTGCTTGTGGGAAGGTTTCCTTCCAATGTCACGCAATCCAAAATTTACTTCCAACTCTTTCCTTTCTCCTCAGAAGCCGCGTTATGGTGCATTCGAGAATTTTCATTTTCGACGATGGATTTTTATTGTACCTCAGTATCATGAGGATGTGATTTAAATGTGCCTGGGCATCACATATTATACGTTCCTGCTTATGGTTGTTTGCTAAGACAGTAAAGGTCTTATTGATAGTCTTCCTGACTTATTTTCAGATACTGCGTCTTCCAATACTTCACATACAGGCAAATTGATCAAGATCAATATCATGATCGGTAACCCTGAAAAGCTGGGGACGAACGGCTGTTGATTTCCATTCGCCGTTTTGGTGTGACAGTCTTTTCCTTCTGCATGAGCAGTATGCATCCTTCCACGTCATTGCATCCCGAGGAGCTGGCTTTTGGGTGCAGACAATGTAACCCTCGCAACTTCCCGTCCCGTTGCTTACGTTTGTAACTTCTGCTTCTGCCGTTGCTCAACGCTTTGCAGCACCAACACCAACACCAATACCAACGTCAATACATCTCTTTCCACTTCTTCAATTTGTCTCCACTATGAGGGGACCTATGTGCATCGAGATCTGCATCGTCTTAGCTGAAAGCTTTCGTATCACGCAAAGACTCCCTATTTCCTTTGTGTAGATAGATATCACACCATATCACTCGCCAATGTAATCCCTTGCTTGTCCTCCTAGAACGAAGTACAATTCTTTTGTACGGAGTATAGTCATCAGCTGGTACGAGGATTTCGAGTGGTATGCGGTTTAAGATTGGTCAGATGCTGTGACGGGTGCGCATCATGCACGCTTTGCTGAATACCAAGATGCCACACCGAAGATTTGCTGCCAGCAATTTTCCTCTTTCTCCTGGCCTCTCCATTTCGAGTGTTAATACTAGTGCCCTGGTAATATTTAAACGCGCGCCCACATATTGTGGCTGACGGCATCTTCAGTCCGCATGTTTGCAACAGAACGCCCGATCATGTAGACCCCTCCAGCTACCAAACTTCGAAAGATTGTGGTCAGATACAAATTCGTCAGCTCAGTCTGAGCTTCCGTCCGCGCTCAGGGTCTTCGCCGTCTCCATGCGTCTTCTAGTTTCGTGCGGTGATCCGCGCTCGAAGACAACATTCGGAAAGCTAATATCATAACAGACTCGTTGATATTGCTGGATGCTCATGGTTGGGACCACCAATTCGTCGTGGAAACGGGCAATTCTGAGAGTTGTTTGACAGTACCTACCGTGCTTCACCTGGTTATACTTTTCCCTTGGAATAGTCCCCGGTACTCGTAAGCGAGTAAAAGTTTGAATTGCAGAGAGCAAAGTCCTCACCCTACTTTGATGGCATTATATTGCCGAAGTGTTGTATCATTGTCGCTACAATCATGCCGCTGCTGGGCAGTGAATAGACTTCCAATACGGCCATTAGTAGATGTCCTTCTCGGAGACGGATCAATACATGTCGAATTTCCTGTAGCCTCGTCTGAATGCAGACGACACTTTGAGCCAATGGCGGCTCCAGCGCTATGTTTGTGCATATTCTGCAGACAGATGTCCGCGACGTCTTCCTCCGCTGCTTTCGTATTACCTGCTACGACACTTGTTACATGCATTTCTCCTCTTTTGACTACTCCTGGTCGTCCTTTCAAGGATTCATCAAAACGCGGCTGACGCGCATTTGGACCCTTCGTTTCTTGCTACTTCATTTTCCTATTTCAGAAGGCGTCTTGTAGATACGAATAGCTGTGGGGCCAATCTATGCTAGGTAGAGGAATTGACACCTGGGTAATATGATGCGCCGCCGATTACAGAACATGGGTAGCAATGTATCGTTGTTCGTATGCCAACCGGGGCTTCCGCATAGAAAGTTGCTCATGGGATTTGAATCCCAGAGGTATATGTGTTGGTATCATCGACGATTTATTCTGTTACCCAAGTATGCACGCTGGTAGCGAGACGTTCCACAGCATGCTTCGCTGGTGCTGTGCTTGAGGTATTACTACAGTACTTGGAGCATTTGTGGCCAGCCATTGTCGTATCACTTTGAACTTCTCCCGACGGGATCATCGAAGACATTGTTCAACCTGCTGTAACTCAGTAGGCCGGTCATCTACTAGGTTCGCTGTGTCGGTAGACTTGATGCTACATACCCCGCGTTAGTCAGAAGACTGTGCGCGAGAAGCATCGAAATTCATTCCCTATCAAGAAATTCCTTATCCAATAGATATTCCGTGCCTTAGATATACTATACACAGCCCGGAGTAGAACGCAAAACGATGGACGGAAAGATAACTAAATTGGGAAAGGAAACCACACTCGGTCTCGCAATTTTTGCCTCCATGATCCATCTTCAGATTCTCGAACTCCTTCGCTCTACAACACATTCGCCGGACTTCCAACCATCGCCCAGATTGACCTGTGCGTCCTGCCCCGCGGCATATCTTCCCCTTCCCGAAGCTCCATTGCACAAAGTCTGATGTATCACAAAACGTCCTCCTCACATACAGTGTCACGAATAGTTCCTTACCTCAAACGTTTCCTCCGTCTTTACCACATCGTCGATGCTACCACGCTACTCAGAACCATGTATTTCAGCTTCCTCTGCTCCGATGGCTTGCATTTCCCATTATCTCGCATTATGCATATGTGCTGTTCTGTTACATTTACTTTTCATGAGGGTTATTGTGACAGTTCTCGTTTTGTGTGTACACGTCAGAGAACGGTTTTCTGCAGCGATACGAGGGAGGTACTGTGACCTGCTTTTTCATTTTGCGACAGTGATGGCAGAATGTCCGGATTTGGCTTGATCTGATGTATGTACCGTAATTTCTGCTTTCAGCATGGATCCGATGAGATATACATGTACCAGTGGCTCTGATCTCGCCGCGGATCACTTTCATACACATGGTGGAGTGGCCTCTTTGTCAGGAAAGGTCGATCAAGTGAACTTCTGCTTGTGCAGCAAATCAATCTTGAATAGAGCATTTCTGCCAATGAGCATGTCTCAAACAGTTTTTGTATTCTAGGAAGTCTTTCAGTCTTTAAATCATGCTTGGTACTTGATCTACCCCTTCTAGTCTCAGTCCTTGTCTGAAGCTCTTCAAAGACTCTGGGGTTCTGACCACATCTTGCAGGTGGTGGCAAAAGTTTGCCTCCTGCTTTTCCTCTACAGCTCAATCGCTCCGGACTCAACCATGATCTCTCTCATTGTCCCATAGAGGAGACTGGGTACCACAGGAAGCTCTGCGCTAGGGAATGGGATGTTGGTCTTGGTGTGCGATGTTGAATTGTTTGGTCAGGAATGGAAGTTGCTAGTTCCCCCACTGTTGGATGTGATGTTTGTCGGGTGCCTTTGAGTCACT
Organism: Chaetoscypha palmicola; assembly: GCA_003988945.1. Lineage (NCBI taxonomy): Eukaryota > Fungi > Ascomycota > Leotiomycetes > Helotiales > Helotiaceae > Chaetoscypha > Chaetoscypha palmicola. Next base: position 4,376 of record QYAH01000028.1, on the reverse strand, counting down.
TGGTCTACCGTCGGGATTTCGGATGCAGCTTCCTGATCTTTGCGGAATGAGACACTTCAAAACTTGGCATGGTTATTGGAGGATAGATACTGTCGCGGTTCTCGGCGGTTCTGATGGGCTTGGGTACGTAAGTAGAGCCGGGCCTATTGAGGAACATTTCAGGGTCATGGATGCAAAAGATACGGATTTCGTTCTTGGAATGAAGGTGTTCACTGGGCCGGAACCCTTCTGCAATATAGTCAACATAGCTTCTCATTCATGCTGAACACCATGTATTCCATAACAGCCTCGCGTTATCACATGCTTCGGCGACTTGGTGAAAAAAAGTCAAGCACATGAAGTTATTGCTTCCGATACAGGTGGTCTTGTATCAGACGATACACTCCCAGGACTCAAAGTATACAGAGCGGAGCTAACAAACGGAGAGCTATCGTTGAAATAGATTGTTCTCACCCCTCCGACCACTCTTGCTGATGATTGGCGATGACCTACCGTATTTAACGATCCCGTTTTTTGATGTCGCAAATTAAGCAAAGACTTCTACGAGTTTCTTCTAATACAAATAAATACCCATCACTACCAAGCCGTGATCGCGCAGTATCACAGATTACTTCCATCTCTTAGCCAATTAATGACCAATGTGGACATAAAAGTAGTCTTCTTTGACGTTCCCAGAAGTTGCCCATACTAATTTCCTTGGTATCTGATCGATCCATTGGTGATATCGTTGTGTTATGTGAAATCATCTCTGACCTGAATGTTTTCGACGTGGCGGCCATATTTCCATGGCGTGAACTATCTCAGAATCTGGTATAAATTACAACTTCACTACACGGCGGGTCCTTGGATTCCAAATGATCGTTTTGAATGCCATTCAATACCAGCTTAGAGGGACGCTAAGCGTGACGGAATGAAGTCGAATACGGCTCGGATCCCACCTGTAGGAAAATTGTCACTGCACCTAGAGAACGTATTGACAAATATGTAGCCATCACGCGTGAGATATCTTAGAGGCAGAAAGTCCACGCTTTTCCACCTATCATAATTACACTTCCCTCATAGAATTCTGTCTGATCTCTGAAACACATAGTTGGCAGCCACTATCAACGAACATGACCCTACCAATAGCGAAAGTCACAAATTTGACGATTTCCTTCATATCCCTCACTTCGACTTTGAACATATTCTTTCAAACTCAGGGTATCTCACTTTTTGATGTACCATCGACAGAAGTACAATTTCCAGAGGCCTAGTGCAAGAGTTATCTACACAAGATAAGAAACTACACTATAGTATACTTACCAGATCCCTGAGCAAAACACAGGATGCCATGGCGAGGAATATGTTCCGGTAACGTCATGAGATTGTCTTTGGCAGTGCTCTCATTGGGAAAATGAATACCGGTGCAGTCAAGAGAATCCCTCCGAAATGAACGAAGCTCGAATTAGAGCTAGGAATCTCAGAGTTGGGAGGCCGCGGTAGGAATGTATTCCTGTATCTGAATGGTGTTGCGGACTGGATTGCGTTAAGAGTAGGTTGCGCATAGAGAGATTAGAGAGATTGGAGTTTGAAGATCACAGGGGTAGAGATTCCCGTCATCGCATCTTCGAGGCTCGAAAGAGGGAAGAAGAGAATAGGACTATCCTGTTGTAAGCTGTTGAACGGGATACATAAAGAGTAATGTGATGGAATGAGAAGTCATGCCAAATGTCAAAGTATAAATGAGCACGGACTTCGGGCAGAAAGGGGTAGTTAGCGAATTGTTAGTAGCTGAGATGGTGTGCGGTCGTCAATGCACGACTCCTGAAGCACAAAATCCACCAAGTATCTGACCGAGCGAATATATTGGAAGCGGCGCCAGGGCAGTTTGCGGTAGATGCAGACCGACGTTATGCAAGTTTTACGTGCTGGTGAGTGATGAATCTGGGAGGGGGCTTCGGGAGTTGTATCCAACGTGCAACACCTTATCAGTTCCAATTGAACACCAAGCACGTACCAAGACAGTCCAGTCGGAGGATCAGCTGTACTACAGCCTGTTGAATTGACTTCCTGTCCATAACCGACGAACGTTTGTTGGTATACAACCACTAGACAGCCTAGGTGAGCTGTCACCTAGGGTAGCATCCCGCTCAAAGAAACTGATTCCGAAACGTTGAAATTTGGTGATAACGTTGATCTTCTGGTTTCCATATCCACCACGAATCAGAAAGATTCCTCGTCATAGAAAGTCCATACGAAGTGGTTATTTCCGGGCGAACTATCCGGAAAAGGTAACGGGCGCCATCGAAGCACTACGGGGAAGCGGGGCGCGGGGTCTGGGGCAACGAGAGACCAAGACTATATAGATACCCGCTGACTCCGGAAAAAGATCGGCATCATTTCTTATGAAATTCGAAACTGAGAGTACTCTAGTATCTGTCTCCTATCAGTCTAGAATGCGAAACAATTGAAAAGGAACATATCAAGACCTCCGTAAGGCGATGCGAAAAGTGCATCCTTAATCCGTGTTCGGCATTGACAATGCTGCTCATTAGGTTGCCACCAGAGTACACACAGTTGACGAAAGCTAAGATCCCATCACTTTGTCCACAATTTGTACGCGCATACTTGGCTGTTGGTTCACCACCCGTCCTGGTTCCGGGGGTGATGTATATGACACACTCTGAGTGGCTTGGAGTGCTGATTGGCGACTCAGGAATGCGTAGAATTGTGACAAAGCCGGTCTTAGTCTCCAATGGTGGTGAGATACGGTGCCAAAGTTGTCGATTATTAAGCATTTGCTTCTGCAATGTCGAGAACATCCTTCTCGAGATCAAGTTCCATCCACTGTCCCAGTACCGCCTTTCCTCTGTCCGTGGAATTGTCGCACCTCAATGCTCCACCAACCATATACCCATTTCCAATAGCGGACAACTCCATGTCAACATCTATCACAGGCTTTCCTTTGAACACAATTCGGAAATTGTGTTGTGTACCGCCAGGTTCCAATGACTCTGCGTCCTCGAGGTCCTCCTTGGCAGAAGGTGTTTGCACGTCCAATATTTCCAGTTGTTTCAACCACGGAGCGAGTAGTGCTTCTCCAGTCATCTTGACGTACGCTTCCCTTAAGCACCACATCGCGTAAAACCTTCGCATCTTGATATCAATCACCTGGCTGGCCTGAATCTCAATATCTTCTTCTCTACCCCCGCTATTGACCTTGACGGCAACCTTCCCATCCCTCCATTGGCATCTCGAGAGTGCGTCTTTCCCAAACCCGTTCAGCCCCCCCTGAATTTTCAGAGCTTCGAGTGAAACGGGTCCCAATTTCATAAAACTAACCTCCGACTCAGCGAAAACCTCAGCGTGCATATCCACCCAGTCAAAAAAGCCATTCTTGACTACGTATTCAGTGTCCCTACTCTCCCGCTCGTCAACACAAACAACATCAGTCCCCGTGTCAACTTTCCCCGCAAACCCAACCGCAGCAATCAGACTCACAATCCCAGCTTGATGGCTGACGTTGAAGTCGATGGACACGTGACTTGACGAAGGTGGGATGTAGCAAGGTTTTCCGAGCGAGGTACGGGAGAGCGTGGCTTCAGACCAAGACGTATTACAGTATTTGGCGATGATGAGGTGTTTGAGGAGACAGGATGCCAAGGCCATTTTGGCGTCTCGGACGTGGTAGTATTTAAAGACGCTTGCCTGTTCCGAGTGGGAGAGGAGCGCAAGAGCTCGAGATGCCTTGAGAGTGTTAGAGTGAACATTAATGCAGGTGAGACGTTTACTCACAACACTTCTGAGCTCTTGCACTTCATCCTTCGTCTTTTCTTTCTTTTGGACATGCCAGAGTGCTCGTGTGTCCAAAATCCACTGAACAATCCTCGGACTGGTATCTTGTGTTGAGTTGGTGGACATGGTGGACATATGACGGAGCACGAGAATATGAGAAATGGTTTAATTGATATTAAGGCATGATTTCGTGGTTGGTCATAAAGCTTTGTGCCTCAGTGAGACGCCTTCGCGAGCCATTCAGAGATTCCAAAGTCGATTATCTCATAAATCAGACGCTAATCGTGTATTCCGACCCACACCCCCTAAACCGACCAATCACAACCCCCACCCACGCACACCTACCCCAATCCACGATGAGCGTCTAAGAAGATTTAGTCGCAAAATCGACATTTTAGCGTAACTTTACGTGTGCCCGCTCTTACTTAAACGCTCTTGTAACGACACAAGCTGATTCACGGGCTGAGAAGAGGCATGTAGGAGTGTATTCTGAGGCTAATAGTGAGTCCTTTATTAGGTACTAATACGAAGGATATAGAAAAGATACTATATATAATATATAGGAGAAATCCTTTCTATATATAAGGGCCTCCTTATACTAT